>WKFP01015015.1:257937-295051 GCA_011057875.1 Pterocles orientalis
GGAGCGCTTGGTTGTATCTGTAAGCAGGCAGTGGGAGGGTGAGAGCTGTGAATCCGGTCAGCTATCATCCATGGAAATAGGATTTTTTCTCTTAATGCTGAATGGAGTTTGTTCAGTAGGTTACTGCTTCCCTCCTGTTTTTCAAACAAAACACCCCTCAAAAGTCATTTAGAATAATGTGGGGTTTCTTTTTTGCACAAAGCTTGCATCAGTGTTTGTTTTGAAGAGAATTTAATTAACATTATAGCTGTGATGCTGAACTTTGTTGTCACCCGTGGCCCTGTGTCAGTAAGAATAAAGATCAGAAACACCTGAAGTTCTCCCGGTCATCGGGTGTAGGTGTAATACCCGGGTTTTCACTGTTACAGAAGAAAACTTACCGAAACAAGTGGATGATCTGGGAAGTCAGTTCACAGAGATTTTCATTAAACAGCAAGAAAATGTCACGCTCCTGTTGACTCTGGTGGAGGTGAGTAACAGAATCGTACTTGAAACGCTGAGGGACGTGTGGAGCTGCCCAGGGAGCTCATCTGCGTGGATAAAGCTCCGGTTTTGTCTTTCTAGAGCAGCCTATGTCAAATGCCAGGTGTTCTTAGACACAGTGAGTGTGGGGCTGGAGGTGAGTGATGACTGTCACCTGGCTGAAGGCCATCAGTGCAGCTTTTAAAGCAGGGAGCAGTGAAAAGGTTTCAGATTTTTTATTAGATTCAGTCTCAGGAGGTAGAAAAATAACCGAGGAGCACAGTTGTGTAGACTATGATTAACTGAGTTACTAAAACAATCTGAAACTTCTGTGTGTGGCTGTCCTGTGAAACTGCTTAGTATGAAAGGGTGCCTCATAAATACACTCCTGAGATGCATAAATGGGGAAATCCAGGATATCCTTGCCTGATAATCTGTTACAAGTTGAGACTAGGGCCTTGCTCCGCAGCAGGGTTCTGTATTGATCCAAATCCCAGCTCTGCAAGTTCAGACCAGCAAGCATTGGTCCGGAAGGCAGGTGACACCTATAGGTGGAGCTGTGAGACCGCTGGAGCTAGCTTGGTGTGCTATGGCACGCAGGAGTGTCCTTTGATAAAAACGTACACAGCATTGTACAGAGTGCCTTGTGCAGGGTGTATGTTTATTTCTCTGCAGAAGCCTTCGTTCATTGTCCTCTTTGCTAGCAATACCGTGCCATTCAGGGTTAGGGCTCTACAGGAGTCAGTTTTAGAAAAAGCTTTATGAACCCTCCAGCCTGTCTGGAGACAGGTAGAAAATACAGCGAGCAGAGCCGAGACGTTTATCTTGGCCAGTATGTGGGCTGACCCCTGGAGGATCAGACGGGCTGTTTGTTCGGAAGAAGAAATAGCTGGGAAAGCTATCCCAGAGGAGGGGGAGGAAAGGAAACTGCTGGGAGTTCACACTGCTGAGAATAAAATAGAAAGAACCCCAGGACAGGATGTGGTTCTGTGATATCTTATGCCCATGTGCAGTAAGAGGATGGATGAAAAAAAGAAACTGACAGGAGGTGAAATTCCTTTTTGGTTTGGTGTCTTTCGTAACTGGTGGCCAGAAAAGAAAGTTGAATACTGAGGAATTCATTACTTAATGTACTCCTCTCCATCATGGCAGGAATTTGATTTCCATGTTCGTTGGCCTGGAGTGAAGCTGCTTACGTCTCTCTTAAAGCAGCAAGGACCTCAAGTCCAGCAGATAATTCTCGTGAGCCCTATGGGTAAGTGCTTGAGTCAATTGCTGAGAAAATTGAAGCTGGAAGCTCAGCAATCAGTGCAGAGAGCTAGAGGAGTCTTGAGCAAGGTTGTTTTAAAAAGCTGCGTCATTATGCTCTTTTTAATGCATTTCTTGCAGGTGTTTCCAGACTCATGGATTTACTAGCAGACTCTAGAGAAGTTATACGAAATGATGTAAGTACAGCACAAAGGCCTTTTAATAAATAGTCACTGTCAACCGAATTGCTTAGTACTTGTGCCGAATTTGGATAAAGTTAAACGAATGCATGGGAAGAAATCATTGTCGTTGCTGATTGGGAATATTTATGAGTTGGGTGGATTTTGGATGTCTCACTGCAATTGAGGGATATGATTTAGTTGGGAAGTATTGGATATGGTTGGACTGGATAATCTTCTAGGTCTTTTCCAACCTTATAATTCTGTGAAATTCTATAAAAAAATTCACATAACAAAGGCAAACTGTTAACTGTATGTTTAATGCAGATGTTGACCCTGTGTAGGGTTTTCGTAGCATGTTAGCTGGTCTTTCTCTTGGCCTTCTGTCAGGCTCACTTCAATTCTTCCTTTTTAATCATCAGATAGCAAAATGCTGTACTTACTAGAGAGGAGATGAGATCCTTTACAGGTTCCCTCTTTCTTCTGTGTAGCCACTTTGCATCCTTTTAGCAGTGCTGTGCTATTATTAGTTGTGCTGTCACTATTCTGAAGTGCAGGGAGGCATGAGGGAATGTGCCAAATTGCAGGGCATGCACGTGTGTCCTGTGAGTCTGGCCAAGGGTTATGCTGCTGATGTAACATCCTTCTAAGTGCTGTGACTTGTGAAAGCAATGTAGTTCTGGTATCACTAACCTTAATTTCTTCTCTCCCCGACCTATCAAGGGAGTCTTGTTGTTACAGCAATTGACAAAAAGCAATGCAGCCATACAGAAGATTGTTGCCTTTGAAAATGCCTTTGAGAGACTTCTGGATATCATAACAGAAGAAGGAAACAGTGATGGAGGTACAGAAAAGACTTTTTCACAGCCCCGTGCTTCTGCACACTGCTAGGTGACAGTGTTTGCAGGCTGAGGGTAGTGTGCAGCTGCAGCTAGGTCAGCGGGTAGAAAGATTAAAACACAAAACAAGCAAACACAGGCTGAGCAAGCAGGCAAGGTTTCAGCATCTTTTGAAAACCACCCTTGAGCTATTTAGTTAAAATGTCAGTTAATTTTGTGGAGCATGTGTGCATGTCTGTGAATGTAAACACTCTGAATGGCAGTGTCAGATCTGTGTATTGTCACTTGCGGGAGGAATGCAGATGCTTACCCCGGTAAGATCCTTGGATGCTTGGAGTGGTTGGAAGTAACAGCTTGCTGAGCTTCTTCAGCCTCACTGATAACTTCAGTTTTCTGGTCAGCTCCTTGCCAAGTCATTTACCTGCTGGGGAAAAAAAAAAGAGGATTAAAAATGATCAAAAGTGATGCAGCACTTCGGTGCTTTTTCTTTTTAAGCAACACATCAGTTTACCACTAATTGCAGTTTGCTATAGGATCTACGTCAGTAAAAAGACAGGTTGCTGCAGTTACCGTAATGCTTGTCTCCCAGCTGAATTATTCCAGGTATACTAGCATGGAAGGATTGAGCAAATCTTTGATTCAAAGCTGCTATTTTTAGGCAGTTAATAATTTGGGGAGACTTGGTATGTCAATTCCTAAGTGCTAAGAATTCTCTGATGCCCCCTCCTCGTGTGTGCAGCGCTGCCGGGGCTGGACAGCCAGCTGTGCCCTGCAGCACAAGTGGCAAGGGGACAGTGTGCCAGCTGGTCGCTCTGTGTTTTCCCACTCCTGAGCCTGCCAGGGTGTAAATCTTTAACCTGTTTGTGGAGTCTAGCTCTAGAGGCATCCCAGCAGTACCGGAGCAGGCTGCCTTGATTCCTGTTGTCTTCTGGACAGCGCTGCCTGGGGATTTTCTCTTCACAGAGTTATTAGTATCTGCAGTTATTTTCAGGACAGATAACCTGAGGGTAAAAAAAAGCTGTTGCAAGTCCAAGGAGCTGAGTTGGAATTGGCCTATTATAGGGGCTGTTTTTAAGAATTATTTCTCCACCAAAAAAGTAGCTTTGAAATGAGTTGAAGATGTAGCCAGTGATGAAGATAATGAGCGTGCAGTCGGGTAAGACTTGCTGCGTTTGGCTCCAGTGCAGTTCAAGAGGAGCTTCGTTGCGGTGCTCCCAGCACAGGGACGGGGGCTTGGCTCTGAGTGGGTGCAGTTCAGGGGATGGTGGGGCTTTGAAGTTCTTCCTGTTCCTGCCCAGTGAACTCGTACAAACCGTATATCCTTTGGAAAGAACGTTTTTGCTTCAGACTTGTGGAAGAACCATCATTATGGTTTCCTTGGGAATATGCTGGATCAACGCTCATCCATTTAGAGTGACTTTTGGTAATTTTTTTTCATGGATGAGGTTCCCAGTTCTTGATCCAAATCTTAATGTTTGTTAGGAATGAAGAGTTAGAAATGTGTGCTGTTCCATCCAGAACACACTTTGTGTGTAGAGCAGCGAGTTACTTTTCTAGGTGTCATCTTTTGATTAATCTTTCATTTTTTTCTCTCGACAGGAATAGTAGTGGAAGATTGTCTCCTCCTGCTACAAAACTTATTGAAGAATAATAATTCCAATCAGAATTTCTTCAAAGAAGGTTCGTACATTCAGCGTATGAAGCCTTGGTTTGAAGTTGGCGATGACAACTGTGGGTGGTCTGCACAGAAAGTAACGAATCTTCACCTAATGCTGCAGGTAAGGCACTCTGACTCCTCAGTACCCATGTCAAGGCTTTTTCAGCTCTGGTGCGATGAAGAGAAAGCTCCAGGTAGCAGTTAACTGTGTTGTCTTTAGCTTGGTGTTAGCTGTGCACTCACAGAGTTCCAGCAGCTCCCTGCACCAGGGGTTTGCAGTGATTGACTGCTGCTATCTTCCCTTCTGCTCACCCCTCCAAAAAAACGAAGTAAGGTTTTCCTGTTCTGTGGCACTTTGTGGCACCTGAAAATTAACAATGAAGGTAGTTTCTCACTTTCTGAACCCTAGTTCAGACACATGGCGAGCCAAATAATACAACAGTGGCAGCCTGATTCCTCATCAGGTGGTGGCAGTGTTTGCAGTGGAGTCAGATATGTGAAGATTATAGAGGCTTTAACCAAACTCACAATTCAATGGCTCTGCATTGTAACGAGATACATGTGCTGCTTAATTAGTTTTTATGTCCCTTTGTAGGAGGAATTCTGTTTCATGGCTAAACTACAAATGGGTTAATTTGTCTTGTCCTGCCTTTCAGATGGTCTTGAGCTATCTTCATACAGAAACATCTTTTTTTTTTTTTTTTTTTTTTTCCCCCCCCCCCCCAGCTTGTGCGGGTGCTCGTGTCTCCCACAAACCCTCCTGGTGCCACCAGCAGCTGTCAGAAGGCCATGTTTCACTGCGGGTTGTTACAGCAGCTCTGCACAATCCTGATGGCAACCGGAGTGCCTGCGGACATCCTGACGGAAGTAAGGGGGAGAAAATGGGTGTAAATGGGTGAAAGCAGGAGTCGACAGGAATAACCGAGTGCTGCAGAAATTGAAATTACAGTATTTGCTAAGAATACATTTGGGATCCCACAGACATCAGCATCCTGTGTGGGCAATAGAAATTTCAGACAGTCTTTTACATTATATTCTGCAACCAGAAAGTGTTCAGATTTGCTTATTTCAGCATATCCCAGAGTGGCTGAATTGATTCTTGCTTTTCACTGGTTTTCTGTTTTGTTGTTGTTGCTTTTTTCCTTTTGAGAGAGTCTAGAAGTATTGTGGCGTGGCAGGTGTCCGATGATGAGGGATTTCTAGCTTCCAGAAAGCCCGGTCAGCAGTTCAGGAGGAGGTGTTTTTTCCCTGGATAAAATGACGTGCTTCGATTGAGCGTAGACTGGTTCCTTTAGCATGGCCTCCATGCCAATGCTTTTATCTCCTAAAAGCTGAGTTTCCAAGGTTCCACCTCTGGACCCCTCTGGAGTGCCCAGTTTAACTGGCTGTCATAGCAGAGCTGATCGGACGTAGAAAGAGAAACTGGAGGGAACGGGGTATGACAGAGCTGTCTGAGCCCTCTGGCCCTCCACCTTCATGCTTCACAGCTGTTCGTTGCTGGGATTTCATCTGAAATGGTTTTACTGAATAAATCTCTCTGCTGGGACCTGGTGTGTGTTTTTTCCATACCAAGCCGACAAGGTGATCGTGAATAACTTGGATCTAGGTAGTAGGTTGTGGCTCACGTTTAACTAACTGTACGTTTAATTTTCTCTGTCCCTTCCGTAGACCATTAATACTGTATCAGAGGTAATTCGAGGATGCCAGATGAACCAAGACTACTTTGCCTCTGTAAATGCACCTTCTAATCCACCAAGGTAGAGGAAGAAAAGTGTTTAACTGTGTTAGGTAATGATGTATTGGCGTGGGCAATGGCAGTCTAATCCAAAGGATTGTTTAAATCCAGAGTTGGGAGTGATGATACAGAGCCAACATCTGCACGTTCCCATGAGATGTACTAGATCCAGCACGAAGGGGCCAGGTGTGTTTCCCCAGAGACGAGGCCCAGAACTGATTTTATTTAACGTTAGGTGGTACCTGAGAAGTGCATGAGTAAGAGTTGAGAAATTCCTGGATCCGGACGAGCTGCTGCTGTCAGCCAGAGGACAGTCTGCAGAAGGGTTTAGAGGCTATGAAAACAGTCCGGTAATTGATGTTTACTCAGCCTGGGGAACTGCGAGCGTTACCTTAATGAGATCTTAATCGCAGCATTTGAATTGAGGGTGAGGGTAGAAGGAGCACATTCTGCTCGTGGCCTTAGGAGGCATCTCCTGCAGTATTCCTGGAGCTGGCAGGGAGCCGCCAGGGACTGGATGTGAAATGAAAATATCGCAGAGGAGCACTGGCTCGTTGCAGTCACCTATAATCAATCTACTGGCTTGTGTTTTAACTGGGAAACTTTGGCATTAAAATCAAAGGTTTTGCTCAGGTGTATGAAATGGGAATAGATGGAGCAGGAAAAATTATTTTTCTTTACCTGGAGAAGCTTTGTCCTAACGCTGTTTCTCGTTCCTGTCCCAACAGGCCTGCAATCGTAGTACTTCTCATGTCCATGGTAAACGAGAGGCAGCCTTTTGTGCTGCGCTGTGCTGTTCTCTACTGCTTCCAGTGCTTTCTATACAAAAACCAAAAAGGACAAGGAGAAATCGTTTCAACGCTTCTGCCATCCACTATAGACGGTACGCAAAACATGACATCTTCTGCAAAATTATTTACCTGCAGTTCAGTGTCCCAAGCAAGATGACTTGGTTTTATGATTTCTCTAAACCCTCACAAGTTTCACTCTTCTGGGTTTTAACTGTGTGTTGATGTTTTAAATATTCTGTCATTTTAATGTCTTGTTTTAATCCTACTGGGACCTCTTGGCCGTTCTGGTAGCTACAGGTAACTCTGTCTCCGCTGGTCAGCTGCTCTGCGGGGGTCTCTTCTCCACGGACTCTCTCTCGAACTGGTGCGCGGCCGTGGCCCTGGCCCATGCTTTGCAGGAAAACGCGACTCTGAAAGAACAGCTCCTGAGAGTTCAGCTAGCAACCAGCATCGGCAACCCGCCCGTGTCGCTGCTGCAGCAGTGCACCAACATACTCTCGCAGGTACGGCACGGGCTGCTCCGGCTTCGGGATAAAGCTCCGTGTGGCCGGGAACAGTTCTGCTCTTGTGCAGGCACATCACAGGATGTGAGCACTAGCTTAATGAGAAAGGATTCTCACTGCTGCTGATGGCTTTTCAGCTTTGGTGAAAGCACTCTGCGCTTCAGGGGGAGGAGAAAAGCAGCACATGGTGCTTTTTCATCAGCGATTGCTGCTTGATGTTTCCTGCTCTCAGTAGGCAGAGGGTCCTAAAGCATCTAGAGCTTGGGATGAAGACAAGGCGAACAGGCAGGAGCCCCAGTCATGTTTTGTTGCTGAAGAAGTGCCTGGTTAGCGTTTAGCCCACAACTGCTGACTTAAGCCATCGTGAAAATACCAGGCTCTCGTGTATTATTGTTGTTGGCTTTGCTGTTCAAAGCTAAGAGCTTTTTTGAACTTTCTCTGTGTGTTCACACCTGGCTTTGCAAATGCCAAGTGGTTGAACTTCACCTCCTAGACCACGCTTGCCTGTGACAAGCACTTGTGTTGCAAATCCTTTCTCCCTGAATGCTTTGGATAAGGAGCTGTTTAACTCTGGCAGAGATCAGACTTCCCTGCAGTTAAGAATAATGGCAGAATGCTCGTATTTTGAATTAATTCGTGTGACTTTTCGTCTGCTTTACCTGAAAACAGACAGCTCTCCTTTGTGTCCTTGTCCCAGCACTTTTGTCGAGGTAAATTTGAGTCACTGGAACTGCCTGTGGCTCTTTAGCCTTAAAAGACAGGAGGGACCCACACTGTTGGGGGGATGTTTCTGAAATGTGTTCCACTTCAAAGTTCTCAAGTAACGCGTGTGTAACTTGCAGGGTGATAAGATCGACAGACGGGTATGTATGTTTTTGGCACAGCTTTGGCACGTTCTTGCCAAAAGCTGGCCTTTTCCTCTTGCCTTGGGTTTCGCTGCGGAGGTTTCCTTTAACTGCTTTTTGATGTGTTTCCACTTACAGCTTTGTGTTGCGTTTGGGTTTGGGTTTCTTCCTAGCGTAACAAGCTCTTTCTGTGTCTCCAGGGGATTCTCTGGGAGTGCTCCACAAAACTATGGGATAGAGATCTTGGGTAGCACGGGTGCATTCTTTGCAGTGGGGTGGACTCACCATCTGTTCACCTAACAGACGCGCTTTCGTGTACGAAAAATCAAAGCTGTTAGAAATGCTGTTTCCCCAGACTGGCCTGTAACAGCTGGTACGATCTGAAGTGGGAACATGCTGCTTATTTCCCAACTGCTAAAAGAAAAACTGTGTTAAACCTGCGTTCCGGCCACTTTTGATGTTCTACTTACCAGCAAAAATTTTAGCCTTGGAGCTGCTAGTTGTGAGTAGCTGGGATCTCATTACTAGCAAATGACCCTTGAAGTGAGCTGTTAGATGATCTGTGTGTTAATATGACATCGCGACAGGGTCACAACAAAGCTGCAAACCTATAGCCAGGCCTGAACACAGATTGCTCGTAGGGCAAGTGGTACTTACAGTGGAACATCGGGTGGGTGCTGTGCAGTGATGACGGCTCTGTCCTCTGGTGTTCCAACACAGTTCGCTCCGGTTTCTGGAAGTAATGATGATGGTAACGATGGAGAAGGGCCACATAGTCCCTTTCTGGTGTGTAACCTGTTCTCCTCCTCTAAGGAGATGGTTTCCTCTTAGCGATGGCGATACTGCAGCAAATCCCAGCACCTCAGAAGGAAGTGCTTGAAGGCAGTCTCTTCAGAGCTCGGTATTTTCCTCCAGAGCTGCTAGACACAATTCCTGTCTGTCTTGTGGTCTGCAGTGGCAGCTGGGAGCTGGCGAGACTGCTTCTTGCCTGACTGCTGCTCGCTGGCTGTTTCAGTGGGAATCTGGCTTCTTCAGAGAGCTTGGGGGGCTTTTTTCCGCAGTGGTTAGCTAAAGTTAAAACCAGCACTGCCTTCAGCTCCAAAGTGTAGGGATTCAGAGGCACGGATGGAAGTTCCACGTCTCAGGTGCAGATAACTCTCAAGCACAGACTCTTTGTTCTGATGAACTGTTTTGCCACTGTCTTATCCCTGTGACCACTCAGTCCATCTCTTTTGAAGACATCCCACCAGTTCTGTAAGCCTCTTCTTGCCTTTGTGACTTCATCTTCCAATTAGTTTACCCAATCTATTAGGTGCTTGTGTGAAGTTCAGTTTTCCACGGAGGGAACATTTTTCTTGGTTGCCTTCTGAACGTCGACAGTCAGAAGAGATGTCTGCCTGTCGGAACGGTGCTGTGCCCCGCAGTACCTGCAGCAACGACAAGGGGGACAGAATTGAGAAGACAGTCAATTTGCAGCGGAAAACTCATCTTCCCTAGTTAACAAAAGCAAACACTGCAGTTAGCGTTCCTCCTGCTGGCTTACTGTGCTTATTGTCTGAACCAAAAGCCACTTGAGTATTATCTTTCTTTACTTAGAAAATAATAATCGGAACACATGGCGATGTTCAGTCAGCAGGGGAAGTCTTCGTGATGCACTTTTTATAGGGAATCCTTACCTGGCTTAATTTACACCTTGTTCCTTCCCTGCAGGGGTTGTGTGTATGTTCCTTCCTGTTACCCTAGTGTTAGTTATAAATGCAGAACTAATCTGGTTTGTTTTTATCTTGGTGCTAATTTGCATTCAGTCATATTACACACCTGTGTTGCTTGTTTTTTTTGCTCTGGAAACAGTTAAATGTGAATGGTTTAATACTTGTTTCATCAAAGCACTAAAGCTGCGTTCAGTATAACTAACAATTATTCTGAAAGACGTGACTTGTCTTTTTTAACATGATGAGGTGAAAGTGGGCGAGTTGTGAACCAGTATAGCTTTTATTCTTGTTTGAGTTCTGCACGGTGGAAAGATAATGATGGAGGGGTTTATTCTTTTCAGGGCAGCAAAGTACAGACCAGGGTCGGACTACTGATGTTGCTTTGTACTTGGCTAAGCAACTGCTCAATTGCTGTCACGCACTTCCTTCACAACCCAGCCAACGTCCCTTTTGTATCCTTCACCTGCTTGCAGAGTAGAGCCGCTTGCCTAGAAATTACTCGGGTTATTCATGTTCAAGTTAAATGTTTATCTCGATGCTGCACGACATGAAAGAAAATGCACTGGGGCAGAGATGCAGCCACCCTTTGTTGGCAGAGCTGTGTGGGTGCTGACCCGTCCGTACGATGTGCACGTGACAGAGTGCAGCAGAAAGCTGTGTCATTCTGACAGCAGTGTGTATTTTTTATTGCCACAAGCCCGTTTATATTTTCAGCGTGACTTACGCTTACACCCAGGATGAAGGAAGAATGCTTTCTACTTCTATTGAAGCTTATTTCTGTGCTTCCTTGTCAGGAAAAGATCTGTCTAAAGTACACAAGGCTAAACTGTCACCTTATCTAAACTGAGAGTTTGTTTTGGAACAAGTAAATCTCGGTTACTGAGAAAAGAAGCTTCAGGGAAGCCACTGAGCACCCAAGCCCTTTAACGTAGGAGCGAGCTTTGCGAGGGTCCCATCAGCTGTTCCACCTGCTTCCAAGCTTGGTTTTAAAAACAACTGTAACTGGGAATTCATGCAGGGTATGTTCTGTGTATTGTGCTTATGAAGTATCTCAGCTACCCTTAACGAGAGCTCTAGCTCACAGGGCAGATAGCCGAAAACCTTGGAGAAGAGGAGCAGCTCGTCCAGGGCCTGTGTGCCCTTCTGCTCGGCATTTCCATCTACTACAATGACAACTCCCTTGAAAATTACAGGAAGTGAGTATGAGGTGGAATTAAGAGACTGTAGGGAAAGGTTCTGTGCGTGGCAGACGGTGGGTTAAGAGGCTTTTAACTGAGGCGATGCCGTTGAGAATATTTGGCTGAATGTTTTCTGTGCCTGTTCCTTGGGGGGTGCAGAATAACTGGCCCAGCTGTAGGCAGGCAAAGCAGGAGGACGTTTTGCCCAGGTCCTCCTAACCGGAGTGTTGTTCCTGGGCTGGGAGCAGGTGTCAGTGGCACGCCGAAAAAAATGTCACCTTGCATGTGACATTTGATGTGGGTTAAGACTTGAGACAGATACTTAGAGTCCTAAAGGGAAAAGCCGCTGTGAGGGAAGAATGGGTTTGGTTCCTTGCAGCTGTTGTGCTGTGATTGATCTGTCTCTGCCTTTCAGAGAGAAGCTGAAGCAGCTGATTGAGAAGAGGATTGGCAGGGAGAACTTCATTGAGAAGCTGGGCTTCATTAGCAAACATGAACTTTATTCCAGAGCTGCTCAGAAACCACAGCCTAGTTTTTCCAGCCCAGACCACATGATGTTTGATCATGAATTTACCAAGCTCGTAAAGGAGTTGGAAGGTGAGATGTTGTTCTCATTTCTGTAGTTGTGATGTAACCCTATTAAAGCAGCGTGATGATACCAAAGTGGAGTATTCTGAAAAACGTGCTGCAGCAATAGCTGGGAGTGATCATACACACAGGGTCACAGTTCAAGTATTTAGTAAAAATACTCCATACTCAGGCCTTGTACTGACTGGATAACTTCCATTGTGAAGTGATTCCTGATACATGCCCTGAGTTACCGTACTGTGTCCAAGAGGTGTGTGTACCTGTGCTCAGCTAGAGACCAAAGTACTGAGCACGGACGATGGGCACAGAAGCTCGGTTCATGGAACTATGCAGTCCAGGGATTTGGTGTTTCTAAGAATTATGAATGCAGAATTTCCTGGCTGGTTAGAAAATGATAGACTTTCTTTAGTAAAAGAGACAGGTTGTCATCATCCCTAACATCTGCCTCATGTGCTGTTCATGAACGCTGCCCAGTCAGTCCAGAGGAGACTACCTTGGAGCAGCAACAGCAAAGATGGTTTTGCCAGTCGCCTTTCGCCCGTAGCCTTAAGCCTTTCATTTGGGCAAGTAAAGCACACCCTTCTGAGAGAAAGGAAGAACACCCATTTGCTTTTCTGAAACTGCAAAGCAGTAAGAGTGCAAACCTTGCTATTGAGAAGTTGCCATTTCCTGTGTTCTTAGAGCCCGGTGTGACAAGTGCTTTGTTGAAAGGGCAGGTGGAGGTTCCAGTGCCATGAACTGTTCCCAGGACACGAGGTGTGAACTGGGCTTTAGCTGATAAACTCTTTCTGACAGGTGTCATAAGTAAAGCTATTTACAAGTCCAGCGAGGAAGATAAAAAGGAAGAGGAGGTCAAGAAGACATTGGAACAACATGACAACATTGTGACTCACTACAAAAAAGTCATCAGAGAGCAGGTAAGAGGGAGTTACGCCGCACACGTGCCTCCAGGGGTTGCTTGTTCTGGCTTTGTTTTGTTGCAGTTTGGTTCTCAGTGTTCCAAACTAAGTAACAAGGAACCAACCCCTGCAGAAACAATTCTAAACACACTGAAGCCAGCGATTTCTGGCTGGACGGCAGCGTCAGTGTTTAGAATACCGGTGAAGTTTAGTTCTTTTCCTAGGGTGCATCTTCTCCTTCCTGCTTTAAGTGTTTCTTTTCAATGAGGATCTGTAGTACTTGCAGCCTTTCAAAAGAAAAATGTAATTCCTCTGTGCTCTCACCTCTGGAAGGACAGCAGATGAAACGTGGCTGAATGAAGAATTAAGTTTGTCAGTGAAGTTTGGGGACACTTGCTGCGGTTGGACTCTCAGGTTTTTTTTCCAACAGTAGTTCGTTTGTTGCCATAGTTTAGACTGAGAAGCAGAGGAGCAAAGCTGATGAACTCCCAGAGCTAATGGGGAACTGACGCAGGTGTCTGTAGTTCAGGGATATGGAATGGATGCAGAATACAGCGGGAGCAGCTCTCTAAGCTTGTGTGAGGTCTTCTGCTCATCGCTCACAGGCACCACTGACAGTGTCACGAGCTAGTAATGTGTGCTGGTGGGGTAAAGGGTTTTCTGTCTCCGTTCTCCTTCCTGACAGTATTGTATTCAAAAGTGTTGCACTTCTTTTTCTTTTTTTTTTTTTTTTTTCTGTCACAGGACCAGGAGCTTGAAGAACTAAAACAACAGATCAACACTTTAAAATCTCAAAATGAACAGCTCCAAGCAACAGTTACACAGCAAGTGTCGCAGATCCAACAGCATAAAGACCAATATAATCTCCTTAAAGTACAGCTAGGTAGGCTTCAGAAAGAGTAAAAAGTAATCGTGCTAGTGCTAAAGATGTTGTGCAATCTATGGCAAGGTGCAGAACAGCCTTCTGTCCCTTCAGCTGTGCTGCTGTGTGTTCTGCAGCGTGGGAAACGTCCCACAGAGATAAAACACTTTTTGATGTGAGCATTGCAAACAACGTAGTTTAAGCATCAGATTGGATCAAACTGGCTGAATTACCTAAAAATAGCAGGTTTTGCTTTAAGTGCCTTGAAACTGTAAAGAACAGGGAGAACTAAGGACAGCCTGAAAGTGTGAATGAGGTGTAATCTGTTCTTGCTTTGTGCTCAAGTGTTGGGTGTCTCGAAATCACGGTTCAGGTTTCTGCAAGGTCTGTTTGAGCACGTGGGCTAGGGCCGGTCTGCCACGTGAGCCTGCTCGCTGGAAAACAGGACAGGGGATTCCAGTTATTCCGAGGTCAGGATGCCTCGTAAGCTGTATATGACATGATTTCAAAAAGCAATTCTACCTTCAGGAATATTTACAATTAAAAATAGATTCTTGAGTTAGAATGGCTTATATTTCCCTGGGGGCAGGAGGAGGACAGTCGATAATTTGTGTGTTTGAAGCTAACTTCAAAATGATGCTGATGTTTGTGACCTCTATTATAAACTCCATCTTTTAGGAAAGGACACCCAGCATCAGAACTCCCACAGTGACACGTTTCAGATGAACGGCATTCAGATGGAAGAAGTAAGCAAACTGAAAGAGGAGCTGGAAGAATGGAAAACCAAGTATGACCTGCTGCAAGGACAGTTAAGGGAAAAGGATTCTGTGATTGAAAAATTGGTAAGTGCTAACTGTCTCAGCAGAACTTGATCTGGCTTCCAGTTTCTTTTTTCAAATGTAATTTGCTGTAAGCTGTCTCCTGCATCTGAATTGGGGAAAGATGTCTTTGCATCCACCTTAGAGACAACCATCCAGCTGCCCTCTTGTAATCAAGAGCTTTATGATGTGCATTTTGTACCCTGTTTGCACCTTCTCTGCTGGGAGCTTTATGTCCTGACAACATGACTGTATTTAGTCTGGTTCTGTGGCTGATTTTCCTGTTGCTGTTACAGAAGTCTTCGCCGCTGGAAATGGGAACAACAGAGCAGTCCTTGCAGACCAGCAAATCTGGTGGCTTGGAGCACAGCGCTGAACTACAGAAGGTGAGCTCGTGGTGTTTCAGCAAAGCTGCAGCGAACAGCGGTAGCTGGGGATGGGAAGGGAGCTCTGTCAAGCTTCAGGGAGGAGCGTGGGTTCCTGAGCATGCGGGAATAATCTTGGAGTGTGGAGATTATGCATATCTGCAGGTTCAATAATTGAGGGCAGCTGTTGCTCCAAGAATACTGTGATTAGAAAACTAATAATGCCTGGGCTGATAAATCAGAGCAGGGGTCTGCACCGAGGGGGCTGTGTGCGGAAGGTGCTAATGGGAGGGCGAGTGGTGTGAGACCCCCCAATGGGAGGAGGGCTAGTGGTGTGAGACCCCAAATGGGAGGGCGAGTGGTACGAGACCCCGAAAGGGAGGAGGGCGAGTGGTGTGAGACCCCAATGGGAGGGCGAGTGGTGTGAGACACGGTCATAAACACGCTGCGGCTCGCACAGGTGCCTTGGCTGGGCATCCTACAGAGGAGAGTTAGTAGGAGCGGGGCAGAAAATGGTGCATGTGGCTGAGCAGTTCTGTGTTTTAGAGAAATGGTTGCTGGGCTGTCACTGGGAGAGGCAGCTTTCTTCCCATGTGTGTCCGTATGAAGCAGTTAATCTGGTAGCAGTTAACTTGGGAAAAAAATGTGAGTAACTGCCTTGCTTTGCAAATTAACTTACGAGTATGTTTTTTCTTTGTTTCCCAAAGGAATTAGAAATGCTCAGGAGTCAGATACAACAACAGTCTGCAGAAATCTCCAAACTTCAGACTGAGAATCAAAAGCTACAAGTAATGGTACTGGTGAAACGCTTATTTTCTCTTTGGGGACTACACCCGGAATTCTTTGTTTTCCTGCCTAGGCTGTCTGTGGATACTGTCCTAACCCAAGCTTGTTTTAAAAACACACATCAGCAAGTGACACTGGCAGTGTTTTAAATGAAGTAATGAGTTACCCAGACAAATCCTTCAGAAGGACGGAGGGGAACTTGCAGTCAAGTTAGTGCTCTGTGAGGCCACTGTCCTTGGTATGTTTAAAGGAACACCAGCTAGTCAGTGTTTAAGCTTATCCCTAATCAAAGGAGAGTCTCCCTTGAGACACAAATGCATCATATCATGTATGTTAGAGGGATCATTATTCTTCTAAATGGTGGAGGTTACTAATTTGGAAGTTGATGTGCAGTGGAACAGCAAATGGTCCGTCCAGCTGTCTGTGCAGACCTCCAAACACTTCAGAGCTTCATTTCGCTGCGTATTGAAAAGATTTGCTAATAGAGCCGTAGAGAATATCTAAATAAATGTGATTCTGTCCTCAGAACTCGCTGATGGCATTAGAAAGTGAATGTTGAGCTAGAGCACTTCAACAGCGAGTTGCATGAAAATGTTACAGACGTTTCCCCAGCAGAGCCAACAGATAGAGGGGCCGGAGCGTGGGCTGTGCGAACAACCTGTGCTGCTTGGTGCTCCAGGGGAACAGGAGTAGCTGCTGTGTGCTCTGCTCTAACGAAGGCAGGGTAGCTGGTGGGTGCGGGCTGGACTCGCTTAAACTCTTGCTTCTGGCTGGTTTGTTCTGACTTGGGCACTAAATTCTAATTTCAGCATTGTAGGAAAGAGGACTTGTGTGGGGGAAGACATCAAATGTTTAACTTAATGTAGAGATCATTTGAGAGAGGAAGGCGTTCAAAACTCTCCCTGTCACAAGTCTCAGCTGCTCTGACACCAGATTCCATCGCACACGTGTTGGCGGGGATGCTGGAGGCAGAGGCACGCTGAAGTGGTCCCTGCTGCCACCAGCTGTCAGGCCCCTTTACTGCTGTCCTGCTGCAGAGTGCCTGCATTATCCCAGAGCTCTGACCTGAACGTGGGGTAATGGGGGAAGCAGTTACCCGGAATTCGTGCCACGTTGCAGTTCTAGCTGAAACATAGCTGCCACATTTTGCAAATGATAAGTTTGGGTGGGGCTGAGATTAAACTATTGCTGGTCTTAGTACTCACATACAAGATTTTGATATTTATTGTAATAAAAGAAGTCTTTGGCACTTAAGAAGCATCTGAGTGAAAGCTGGTGGCCTGTAATAGGCAGGGTCTGCTAAGGGGGGAAAAAAACCCCAAAAAACTAACAGTCTCTTCAGAGTGGAACTTCCACGAGATAGGGGTTGCCCCTTTTTGTGTGCATGTGCGTATGGGTTCACTGGGACCCCAAGAAGCACAGCCCTGTTTGCTGATGCCTTGCAGCGCACCACACCTTGGCCATGCTGTAAGAAGATGCTTTTAAATTCTACAACTGACTGTATAATGTTCTAGCTTGCTGCCTTTCTATGTGCGACATTCAGTGCTCTGATCCAGAATTTCTTGTCCCCAGAATGCAACTGCAGATCCTGTGCTAGGAGGCAACGGTGCAACAGCAGTCAAGAACTCCGAGGTGGAGGGACGACTCGAGCAAGAAATAAAAGAACTGAGGGTCGGTAGCAGATGAACACCAAACCAAGTGACTTGATACTCAGCCTTAGTGAGGACTTCTACAAGAGGAAGGGCTTTGGGTGGAGGTGGTGTGTTTCTACAGCATCTTCAGTGTTTCAGGCTGTGTAGGGGAAGCTGGATGTTTAAGACTACCTTACTCCTGGTTGGTAATAAGGGTGTTTGAGTAAGGAAGTGTGTGGGAGCACGGCCACGAGGCACTTGGTGGGTTGGAGCTGTTACAGGTAGTGTAGGGAATGTGTTTGTAGGACACAAGGCTTCAGCTGCTCCTGTGCTCACGGTGTTCCTTGGTGTGGGATTTTCCTGTTGCCAGAATGAAGTCAAAGCCCTTTCCGAGGAGAAAGCATCACTAAAGGAGCACCTGGATTCATCCAGTAGCACAGTTGCTATCTTGCAAGATGAGAAAAGTAAACTTCAGCAAGAAGTTGCAGAATCAAAGAAGGAACAGGATGATCTTCTGGTGCTCTTGGCTGACCAGGATCAGAAACTATCCGCGCTGAAGATCAAATTGAAGGATCTCGGTGTACCGGTAAGCAAAACAATGGGTCGGGTGAGTTCTTGTGTCCGAGGCAGGTCTGAGGGCTCTGGGTATGGCAGTACTTGATCCAGTGAGTCTGGTGAGCCATCTCCCTCTAAATAGAGGCTGTTGAATCTACCAGAATTGCTTTCTGAACCTGCGTTGGCAGCTGTCAGTAACAGATGGGTACTGTCTCTTCTCAGCAGTCAGCCACCCTTAGCATCGAGGTTAAAAGCTGTGTGACATGGAGATGACAGTTGCCTTTATCAAGTGCTAATTGATACAGCAGGATAATTTTAGGTTGGCTTTAAGCTTCTTTTTGCTCCCTCAGCATTTGTGTTGCCTTCAGCAGGTTGGGTCAGAATAAGGGATTTTACCGCTCACAACAGATCTTTCCTCGTTTCAGGTTGAAGATGAAGATGACATTGAATCTGGAGATCAAGGCGATGAAGATGAGGATGGGGATGAAGAGGAGCAAGACTAGAATGCTTTTGTGTGTTACCATGAAAACTAGATTGCATTGTTATCGGGGGAAGAAAAAAATCTATTATTGGTATACAAAGCAAAACATCGGCTAGTGAGCAGCAGACGGGAAAGTGGCAACTGTGGAACTAGTTATAAGTTACTGAAGTGTTTGAAAACCCCTCATGCTAGGTAAAGCAAACAACAATCACTGTCTAAGTTATACATCAGTATCCCAAATTGTACTTGTTTAGAAGTTGCTTTAGACACTGTTTAAAACATGGGGATGGCAATGTTGCTGCCTCGGTTCATTGTCATTGACAGAAGTTCTGTGCGTTTGTCTACAGTTTTAACCTTCTGGAACTCTTAATTAAATACAAAAGTATTTGGTTTAACATCTGTCAAATGGAATCATTGCCTCTGCCTTCAGCATGGAGCAGCAGTGTAACTCGTGGCTTCCTTTAAAGGAAGGGCTGGGGGTGGCTGCCGCGTGCGCTGGCCCCTCGCCAGCCTCCGGGGCTGGTTCTCGAGGCGCAAATGGACCTGCCCCGTGTGGAGTGCCTTGGTGTCTGTACGGCTGCAGTGGGAACCTGAGAACCCGAGGGAACCACTGCGCAACGCCAGTACCATGGAAGAGGTTTCATGGAACCCTGCACAAGACAGGTAGCGTTTTTAAGAAGAATCTTTGGAAAAACAGAGACCATTACGCTCTTTCTAAAGATCTAACGTGCTACCACCTCAGCATAAAAATAAGTAAAAATCTTGTTGACTACTTCAGTAAGGAAATGGAAACTGCTTTGATTTATATAACTTATTGGCTCTTGACAAGTGAATAAAAGATAAAATTTTAAAAGAAAAAAACGGAATACAGTACCTGCATCGCTTTCATTTTTTGGTAATAAAAATAGGTTTGTCCACTTAGTACTCATTTAATTCTCTTCTCCTGTTTTAATAAAGTGTATTTTATACCCATAGAAAATTGTCTAAGATCCAGCCTAGGGTGGCAGGTGAAAGCAGCAATGTACCCTGTACAGGGTTCTTACCATGTGAGTACAGAGGGATGCTGGGTCAGTTTCTGCATTTTTCCCTGATACAGACTTCAGTAGCTGCTTCACTTCCTTAGAATAATACAGTCATTCCTTCATCAAATGGTAATTTGAGGAAGACCAAGAAGGAAAGTCACTTTTACACAAAAGTGCTTTTCTGTGGAAGTGTTGGATCCTTCAGTAGGGAGCAAAGGAGTG
The DNA here is from genome assembly GCA_011057875.1 of Pterocles orientalis. Lineage (NCBI taxonomy): Eukaryota > Metazoa > Chordata > Aves > Pterocliformes > Pteroclidae > Pterocles > Pterocles orientalis. The sequence goes on from WKFP01015015.1 coordinate 277,316, forward strand.
ATGTTAGGAAGCCTTGAGCCTTTGTTGTGCATGGAGAGCTGGGAAGGGTGATGTGACCTGCAGAGATGGGCCAGCGGGACACCCTTCCCTGCCTGTGCCTGGCGGGCTGGTCTGTGACCTTGCAGGCTCTCTGTCTGTTCTACGCACCTCTTACATCGACCCAGATGCTACTGTCCTCTAGGTGCCGTTCTGCAAGGTCTGAGTGCTGCAGACAGAAATAAACACGTTTCTGTAATCTGTTCTTCAGTAGGTGAGCATACCCTGGGAGGCAAGCGTGCCTCTCCAGAGGTGAGGGAAAGGGAACAGAGAAAGGAAGAGAGGGGAAAATAAACGAACCTTGTCCTTAGGCTGATGAGATGGCATCACCTGCAAAATAAGCATAAGCACAGACTTGGTCTGAGAAAGCAGAAGGCATGTGATTGATGGTCTGGCCTAAAGCTGGTCAGGAGCTGTTAATCTGGCAACCTTCCCTGGCCATCAGTGCCGCGGAAGATGGTGTGCCACAACAGATCTTTGTTGCTGTTCTCTGCAGTGCTATGCTTGGGAAGTTCTTCCTTTTGGAGGCAACTTCAAAATGTTTGAAATTGCAAAAAAAAAAACGAAGGAAGAAATAACTAGGTGGGGTAGGAAGTTCAGGAGACAGACAAACTGGTTGCAAACAGGTTTTAAAGCAGCCTGTTCAAAGTGCTTTTCCCAATTAGAAAACCTGTTTTGTTGATGATTTTATTGCACCATCCTCGTGGTATATCTTCCTGCTGGTTGTAGACGTGTCTGGATTATAGCTGCGTGATTGTACGGTGGGTGGCCTTTGCCTGGAAGATATTCACTTGGCTGTGCATTCTTGGCTGTGTCGTGAAAATTAGATTTATTTTTGCTCTTCTGGAATTTTCCCTTGTCCCATCATAACGGGGACATCATGAATACAGGGTGTTTTTCCTCACTCTGCGCAGGGTTTGGGTCCTTTCCATGTACTCTCTTTATCAAAGCAAGCAGGTGATAGTGAGGAGGTAAATGCATCAGACACTGCTGGCTTGCGTGCTGCACATACTGACCTGGATACGGATAAACAGGCCAAGAGGTGCTGAGCTGCACAGTACCAGGAGGGAAGAGCAGAAGCAACTAATTCTGATTATTGTACGCTAACAGCAGAGTGCTGCAACCCACTTGCCTGCTGTCCAGAGCAGGCAGTGGGGGTCCCGCCATATACACCCCCTGCAAAGGTTTTCAGGGAGGGTCCAGCACTGCCTTTTCCGAACACGGGAAGTCTTTGTAATTCCTTTAAGACAGCTGCTACAGCATCTTCTGGATCAGTTGTTTGCAGAGTACAGACTTCAGGGCAGCAAAAGCAGCCTTACCTGTGTCACACAGCCGCTCCTCTTCCGCAGCCTCAAAAGCTGCCAAGCCCTCTTCAGCTGTGTGAAGTTCTTCCTAGAAAATAAAATCCAAACAAAGTGTTCAGCAGTGCATAGAGGCTTAAGAGATTGTTTTTGTAAATACTTTACTAGAGAAAATGTCTCCCTTTCTTAAAGGAATAAGAGAAAGTTTGAATGGGGAGAGACTGGAAAGTGACCTGGGGGGGGAACTGGTTGCCAGGGAAGCAAACCCCAGGTTTAAATGGGTCTGCACAAGCCTGTGATTACTTTGTACCACTTACAGGAGAAACCAATAACTTTACGACACTGCTCTTGATAAAGGATCAACCTGTGATGCAAGAGGCTCAGCTCCTGAGGCTGATGGTGAAGGTCAAGCCAAGGCTGAACGTACCGCCGGTGCATGGTGGTGCGCCTTGAAGCCCAAAGTGTCACTGCTGGGCAGAGAGGGGACAGTCTGGTCGCTAACGGTTGCTTGCAGGCAGCACGTGTTTCACGAGAAGCAGTACAATAAATCACAGGCAGACAGCGGGCTTGATTGGAGGGAGATAACTAGTGCCGGACAAGAAGAGCCGTTGCTCTGCAGGTCGGTGCGTTTACACACGGGGAGACCCTTGGGAAAGCACGTGCGCTGGGGCTGGTGTTACAGACCCTCATGAGAACAAGCGGCAGACAGCTCAGCACCAAGACAAATGAGTTAGCCCTGATTGCCGGCGAGACCCGAGGCGCAGGACAGCTGAGGCTCCCTCCAGCCATCTCGGCCGACGCGGCCGTTGCAGCCAGATGGGTATCTCCGTACTGACCCGGGGTGTCCAGGCTACGTGACAGAGCGGGTGAGAGAGGTGCTTCCCAGCTCACAGGGCTGCCACCGAGCCTGCAGGACCCAGAATCGGGCCCATGCTGCAGCAATGAACCATTTCTGATGCTGCTGTTGCTGCGTCTCCATTTAGGCAAGGGAAGAGCAATCTGACTTTCCTGCAAGTCCCCAGCCCTGCCTGGAACCACCATCAAGAAAATCAACTGGGCAATGTACCTGCCTCTGCAGCCTCCTCCCTCTAAAACAGTCAGCACGGGAGGACTATGCCCCACATCCAGAGAGCAAGAAGTCTCTCATCAAAGTTTCACCACCAGTAAGGGGTTCCCAGAGCTCCCCAAGGCAAAGGAGAAATGGGGTTTCTCCGGTAATTAAGGGAGTGCTGAGACACAGCCTTGTTTAAGCTATCGGTACAAGCCTGCTGAATGCTCCCAACGAGATTCAGTCTAAACCGACACCAAAACAGAGCCCAACGTTCATCGCCCGTGACACCAACAAGTTGGGTAATTACAGCGCAAAGTCGCAAGCTGTGGCTCCACCTGCCCTCCTGGGGGACCCCAGACTCTCCTCTGCATGCTTTCAGCCCCAACAATGCTGATGCAAGGGTCAGCGGGTTTGCTGCAGGCTGCATTCTTCGCCTGCTGGCTCAGGAGAGCATGCGTGCGGCTGGGGGGGGAAAGGATGCTTGAGGTAACGAGTGAGATCTTGTTTCTCCTTAGGCAGGGCTCCCCAGCCAGCTGGGCCTCCACAGCCATCCTGGGGAATGCTTTCCTAACAGCTACCCCGACATTTGCCAGCTCTGGCTGGCCACCAGAGGTCATGGTCCTCACACGCATGGCTCGGAAACCCAGCTGCAGCATCCTGAGCTACAGCCTGGCCGCAGGAGCCAGGGGAAGGGGTTCCACGCTGACCCAGGGGTTGGTTTGGGTTTCAAACAGAGCTGCAGGGCAAGCAGCTGTAATATAACTTCCTCTCCTGCTACCTACGTCCGGCAATTCTCAACCCAAAATACTTTCTAGCAGCTGGCACAGCCTCCTTCTGACTGTGCTCCTGCCTCTGAAATCCTGGGGTTTCTGCTGTGGATTTGTCAAGCAGCAAACACGGCTCTTCTGCTGAATGCCCCAGAGTAAAGACGAGCGTACCTGGCAGCGGGTCAGTCCCCTTGTCCCTGCTCCTCAGGTGGAACAGAAAGAACCTGTTTATGCTCCAGGTGTCAAGCCAGCGCTGTCGGGTGGGTTCAAACCTCACAAACTTCCATTCTGCAGTGCGGCGACGCACGTGGAAACCTGAAGGCCTGTCTGTCCACTCATCAGTGCAGAAGTAACAGAGTCCAAGAGCTGGACCAAGTCAAAAGACCTGTTTCACCAGTGATCCACTGTGCGACCTCCGCAGAGGAGCGGCTTGATTCGCCTCAGCCTCCACGCAACTTACTTTTGCAAACTTCAGCAGTGCATATTGTGCTGTACGGGGATATGGAGCCAACATCTCTGCTGCTCTTTTCGGGAGGCTGTGGGGCTCTGGGAAATGCAGGTGGAAGGCAGGCACGGCTAGCTGCCAGCCTGGGGACAAGCTCGGGAACCGTGCTGCCCTCCCTCTCCTCCCCTCTGGCTCCTTTTCCTTACATCGCTGCTCCTGAGTTCACGGCAAGGTGACTGCAGGGCTGCTTGTTTACTCATGTCTCACTAAATCAAGGAGTTAGTAAAAATCACCCAGGTTGAATGAAAACCTTTATCTGACCGGAAATATCGGCATGCTTGAGATCACACAGGGTGTGCCTAGCAGGCGAAAGTGTTTGAGATACCTCGTTAAAGGTTTCGAAGCTGTTTTAAAACACAAAACGGAAAAAAATCTGGAAATAAAAAAAATACTTCATCAAATTAAACTCTTACACATTTTTCAGGACAAAATATGTCAATGTCTCTCCACTCACACAAACGCCAGGAACTGGAATGGACTGCCTGAACGGTTTGAATGTAGAAAGCTGTTTCTTTGTTGGGAGGATTGTTTTTTGGTTTCTTTTTGGAGGGAGCTGTTCTGCCAAATGTCTGTTGGTCGGAAAAACATTTTTCCAGGTGGTCAGAGAAGACATCATACGTTAGGACACCTGGTGAATGTGCAAAGGGCTTCTCTGGCTGGTCACAGCGACAAGCAAGTACAGGAAAACGTGGGGGTGCCAAAGGTCCAATTTAATGGAGCCGCCTGTGGTAGGAGGCAGTTGGTTATGGGCCAGAGCAACAAGCAAACGCAGCAAGTATGGTACCCCCAAGGTGACAGCAGCAAGATGCTCCCCACACAGGTTAGTCCTGCCCAGCTCCATCCAGCATAGCCACCGCAGAGGGGGCACAGCGAACGTGCACGAGGGCTGGTGCCCTGGCTGGGCAAGGAGGCAAGGACAGAGTAGGCTATAACAGAGTAGAATCATCGAATCATTAAGGTTGGAAGAGACCTCAAGGATCACCAAGTCCAACCGTCAACCCACACCACACACCTCACTAAGCCATGTCCCTAAGCAGCACATCTACACATAATGGTAACTGATCCCTTCTCAGCAGAAACGGATGGGGTTGCGTCAGCGAGCCCAGATGCGCAGGCACATGCCAAAGGTAGAGTAGAAACATGCCAGGCTCACTCATCACGCCAGGAAATCCGCCTGGATAAGAACAAACTTTCTCTATTATTTTTTTAAAAATCTCTCAGACACCTACACTCAATCTTCGGTCATAAGCTGTCTGGAGCTGATTTTATCTCGCACGCTGTGCACTTCAATGGGAAGGAAGGGGGTGATGGTTGGGCAACTGGCACGAGGCTTCCACTCTGAGCAACCTGGGCTTCAGCTAGCCGATTACTCACTGCTCTTCCTGGCAGGGCCCCGTCTACCTGCTTTTCAAAGGCTCTCTAAGCACATATGTAGCTGTAGGACTGGCTGCCGGGCCAAAAATTAATGGGATTTGGACTGGGGTCTGAAAAGACTTGAATTCCTGGGAGCCTTGCCACCTCCTGGGCAGCCCTAGCAGCTCTGCCTTCCTCCTGCAGGCTCCCACCCCTTCTCAGCCTCCACTCGCTTCTGGCCTCTACTTGCCCTCCGTCCTCCCACACAGTCTCAGCCTCCCACCCCTCCTCAGCCTCCCCTCATTTTTGGCCTCTACTCGCCCTCTCACATCCCACCCCACCTTGGCCTCCCATCCTGAGAGCAACCGCTGCTTCTGTCCCCAGGGTTCTGCTCTGTTGTACGAGGAGGATAACGAGTGCCTTTCATGGAGAGGCTAGAAGCTTTCAGCAGGGAGATTATCCCCTCATCCCCAACAATACTTTCAGCACGTTATTCTTAACCCCAGACCAGACTTAGAGGCATCTTTTCTCCAGCCCATGTGGATGCCCGTTTCCCACACACGCAAGCGCATGTCCAAAGGGGAATGGAGCAAACAAGGACCCTCAGACTGTTGTTCCCAGATCACGCTTTGCCCTGGTCACCCGTGCGTTGTGTTTGTGGCGTTTCCCCCGCACCCATCGCAGCTGGATACAGTACAGACATCTATGGGTTTGGCTTGTTTTAAAATACGCTGAAGAGTGACATGTCACTGACCTCCTGTGCTGCTCAAGCCAGCGTACAGGGGCTATGGCCGTGTGCCACCACTGCACCGAGGTCCCTTTTGCTGCAGGTTGTCCTGCCTGCACTGGCCATGCCTGTGACACTGCGCGCGTGGCCGTGCTTCCTATCCCTGTGCACACTCGAGGACTCAGCATTACTAGTCCCTGAATTACAGATGCTACCAAGCAGTCTGTTTGTGTTTTTCTGGCTGTGGCCAAGTTGGTGGCCTTGAAGGGCCACCCCAATGACAAGAAGTGTCACAACTTGTTTATTGTGTGCTTTGCAAGTTCACGGAAGCAGCTGGACTTACGGCAGGTATGTCAGACACCTGAAAACTTCAAAAATATCCAAGGCTGTGCTCTGGAAGTGCATTCTCAGGCTGGTTGCATCATCCATACAACCCACTGACTTGGTCATCCTGCACACAGAGAGCGTGCGAGTGTCTGAGCTGGGCTCAGTGCCGTGCGTGAAGTGCTCTGATGTGATTACTGTGGGACTTGAGACAATTTCCTGGTGAAATTTCATATACTCTTGAGTCACGTCTGCCCTTTCCTCTGGAAACCTCCTGCTTTGACCTCAGCAGACAGCAGAAAAGATGAAGTGAGAAATTCGCCCCCATTTCTGCTTTTACCCTTGGAATGGAGCTTTTACAACGGGGCTGGCTATACAATACTTTTCCTCAACCTTCAACTCTTGCTCGAATGTTCCTGGTGACGCTCCCAGCTCATCATCAGAGCTTTGTGCCGACTTCTGATGGAGCAGATAACATGACTGTTATTCTTTCTTCCCTGTTGCTTCATGGTATGCAACAGGACATTAGTCAAAACAGTTGCTTCCAGGTACCTGCTGTTTCAGGAACGACCTATCTACAAATATCTGGTACTTGCAGATTTGCTGCTGTATTTCCCTGAAGCATCTCCCAAGTGAAGTGTCAGGGCAGCAGGATTGATGATGTAGCACATCTTTCCATCTCAGAGAAGATGACAGGACTGACAGCAGCTATAAGTCAACCTGAGACCAGGAACTGCCCAGAAGATTCCTGCTTTCTGCCAAAGCCACCCCTTACGTCCAGTCCTGTAACAGCAGCGGAAAGCAGAACTCCTTTCCCTGGAGGATGCTGGTGGAGATGTTCTTCTACGTGTTTGTTGCACCCGGTATTCAGCAATGTGCCTGAGCTGGCTGAAGCTCTCAGGGACTGTCCTGACCGCTCACATACGCTGTCCGTGACCCACAGCTGCTAGAGGCTGAGGTGCTGCCTGGAGGGAAGGAGCAAGCTCGGCCTCTCTCTCACAAGGTCTCAAACCACGCATGTGCCCTACGTGTGCTTCTGAGTTTCCTCAGACATAGGTGAGTACAGGGCAAAAGAGTTTCAACCCTTCTTCTCTCCGTTTTTTGTCCAAAGAACAAGAAAGACCAGAAGAAAGAGGGTCGCTGGCATGATGGCAAAGCCACCGAATGGAGACAGAAGTGGGGACCACCGCGCAGCTGTGGCCTAAGGACAATGCCATTTGTGTGGCCTGTGCGCGGCCCCGTGCTGCCCAGCCACTCCAATAGCCCAGCCAAGACTAGACCTGATGCGTGTTTTCTGGCTCAAAGCAGACGGCAAATGAGGGAGGAAGGAGCTGGCTTCACACAAGCTGGGCTCTTGCAGCACCTCGGAAGGCAGCCAGCATGTCGGAGCAGCGGGCAGCAGCCGGTGCCTGAGCGTGCCTGGCACAACCCCAAATGGGCAAAGACAAGCCCTGTCTACTGAGTAAACGGCGAGCAATCTCCTGGGAGATCTTGGCAGCGGGAGGTATTCTGTAAAATCCCAGCTTCCGCCGTGGTGTTTGTTTTGCGTGGAGCTGAGTTTTGTCCCATCGCCATCAGCGGCGGGGGGAACCAGACGTTTGGTGCGTGTGAACAAAGGCCCGCAGGAACCCTGGGCTGCTGGGACAGATCCCGCTGCCTTCACACATCCGTCACACGTCACACAGACCTCAGCGCCCGGAGCTGCTCTTTGACTCAACCGCGCTCCCGCTGCCCCAGCCCCAAAGGGTGGAGGTTTTCCTTAGACACTTCCAGCCACTGCAGAACACCTACAGGTCGTATGGCCTCATACCGACATCCTGCACACCCCGTGCCGACAGAAGAGCATAGAGTAAGAGTCCAAGGAGCATTTTTGCCTCCCTATATCATAGCTTTCATTTTCCTCAAGGCACTAAGACTCCTGAGAGCTCTAAAGGCGGTGCTGGCATCCAGGGCCACTGAAGCCCTGGTGTCCTCTGGTCTGGGGGGTTTGTTGTCTCTGGGCTGTGCTCTGCTGTGGGGAGGGCTGTTAAAATGCCAGAACTTTGGAGTCATGCCTGATATCAGTGAGGAAACTTGAATGAGTATATATTTTCCCAAACCTGACTTCATAGTTTTCCAAAAACCAACAAAACCAGTCACATACATTTTGCCCTATACTGCATAAATATCTATAGAGATACATATACACACTGGCTTACCCTGCTGAAACGCCACAGGTTAGCCAACGTCAGCTGCTCTGGATTTAGCAAAAGGAAATCAGATGTGGAAGCTTTGCCTTAGGAGTAGGATGCTGTCAGTTAATGCTTTCCCGTTTCCACTGACTCCATGAACCCACACATTCTGGCAGGTCAGCGGTGTTTAGGAAATTGGAAGATTTTGGTTCCTTCACTGTGATCCAGCCTCATTTGAGGCAGCTTCATGCGTAGACTGGAAAGATTTAATAAGTTTTACTTTCTAAATAGAAAGGAAAGGGAGGGTGGAGGGTGCTTTTCAGAGTCCACATAAAGAATGTAAGGCTTTGCATAACCTGCTGGCAAATCAACAAAGATAACTTGGAAACTGCTCCTGCGCTGCTCCCGTTCTTCCCATCTATTTGCTTTCCCTTTCTGTACTACCAAGGTAATTTTCAGCTGAATGAAACCGAGCAAACCCTCTGGCCCACAGCAGGCAGAAGGCAGCACAGACTTTGCTGCCAGGATGAATTCTGCCAGTTGCAGAAGTCAGGATTCACTTCCCCAGTCGTAAAATTAAAAACGAGTTAAACATCCCGCAGGTGTTAATGGAAGGTACGAACCACCCTGCAAACCGCAAGCCTTGGAAGAGGTACAAACTAAACGCAGACAGGAAATCCCCCACCCAGCCAGGACCTGGAAGTTGCCTACACCTGAAGGAGAAGTAACTGGGGATGGTTTACTTTAGGCCGATTATTTGCAAATGACTGAATGTGAGTGACGTTCATTCCCTTAGTTCTACAGCAACGCTATCAGATGAGTGAAAAATCAGCCCTGGCTATCTCCCCTGACCGGTTTCCTCTAACTGGTAGGCTCCCTCCTCTCTGAAAACTTGATCCTGGTCTCCTTGAGTCATTGTCACTTTGTCATGACGCAGGTGTCAAGGGGGCACTGCTGCCAGCCAGTTCTTCTCTAGGCAGCTGGGTCACAGTCTCAGGGCACTCAGGGCTGGCTGAGGGATGAGGAATTCTGTCCCCGAGCTGCAAGGAGGGCTAAATTTCTTGGTAGAACCAGGTTGCAATGTTTTGAGCATTGCTACTTAAGTAAAATGTCTTTGTTCCCATCTTTCCTATTCCATCACAGAGATCCAAAAGCTAACCAAGATTACAAGGCAATAGCTAGAGGTGCGTATTTTACGGGTAAGGTAAACCAGCAGTAAACAGGGCCAATGCTCACAAGGAGGAGGCTGGCTGGGACAACAATCCCATGCTTTTCTCTCTGGCATTCCACTTCACCTGGCCCGAATCTGCCAGAGTAACACATCTTTTCTGAAATCCACCCACTCTTACGAGCAGTCAATTTTTCGTTTCCCTCTTCACACACCTCCCCTGCCCTGGCATGCCCTCGTTAGTTCAGACTGGCCCCAGCTAAGTCTAGGTGTATTTATCTTGTAGAAACAATCAATCACTTACATTTTCTGGTGTATGGGCGTTCTCCCATCTGGCACCTGGCTCCATTACAGTTGGTTGCGTTACGTGACCTCCCTGTCCTCTGGAGACTCTGCTACGGCTCCTGGTTCCGTGCAGCAGCACCGACAGCCGTGGGTTCGGCCCTGCGACAGAATGGGCACGGACTGTCATCTCTGCAACGGCCAGGTACTCCTGCCACGTTCCAGGTGGGAAACGGGAACTTATTTCAGTTGTCTGCTGACAAACATGGACCGGGCTGGGTGAATCTCAGAGTTCTTTGGGAGAAAGGCCGTCGGCTCGTGCTGCAGACGGAATATTAAACCCACCAGAGAGACACCAAGCGTACGTATTTTCACGTGTCATTTTTTTGGCACCAAAACCACTCGCTATGAATAAAGGCAAAAGAATAACTCCAGGCCTCTGGAGAAGAGGCTGCGGTGTGACGAGCTGTGTCTCCTACAAGAGGCATGAGCTCGGTCTTGTTATCTAATTTTCAGTGTACTGAAGGAGATTATTTACATTGCAAAGTGTTCCCCGTACCCCAAGCCGTCTATGCAAGGCAATTACTAAGTATTTTTGAAGCTTTCCAAACAAACTTCAAAGCAGGAGCATTTCCTGTTGGTAGGGAAGGGCTGGCTACGAGTGGGAGCTCTGAATGCCACCTGCCGAACACTTCCTTCCTGCCGTCAGGTGAGCTTCTCCTGCCTCTGTTTCCTAGCACGACAGCCTCAGGAATCATGAGAAAGCTCTAGAAGCAAAGCAAATACTGACGAAAGAGGCTGGAGCAGCAGGCCTCGAAGCAGAGGCTGGGGAAGGGTTGCAGAGCTCCCCAGAGCGGTGCCAGTTCTGCAGAGTGAGCTGCTGTATCACCTCTCCCCGTCAGCGTTACTCGTTTCGGAAGCTGCACTACTCGCGTCCAATGAGGCCAGCGTGAGATGCACATCTGGCTGGATACGGCCCCATCCCACGAACTAATCAGGCAGAGCAGAAACAAGAGGGAAAGGACTCTTGCTCTGCCACTCCGCTGGCCTCTGGCCGCTGGGAGAGGGGGAAATGATCATGGCACGGAGCAGAGGCAGGAAGCTTGGCTCTCTGGTAGGCTGAGAAAGCCGTGGTGCGTCTCAAAGCAGAGCAGCAATTAACTGAAATGAAAGGCAGTCATTAGGCAGGATGCTCAAGGGTTACCTGGCCCGTCTTACCCATGCCCACAAGCATTTCCCATAGTCAAGTGACAGATCGTAGGGCACATTTTAGTTTAACTGGGGACCCAGTATCATTGCAGAAACATTTATCTTTTGGAAACATAATTGACCCTTTGGAACTGATGCATCAAGAAGGTGAAATTAAGAAAAGCAACAACACATTGCAAATATTTGGGCAATTTCCTCTTGGGATATAATTACTTGCTTTGTGACCTAAAAACCAGTATTCCTTACAGTCCTTCACAAGGGTACAGGTTACTCAAACTATTTATAGATGCTTTGATCCTATCTTTTTTTCTGCAATCGAGGCGGTGATACACGGATCAAGTAAATGTGACATAATTCTGGATGCTGCCAGCTTAAGCCATGCCTCCGGTGACCTACCAACTCCCTGTAGTTGCTGTGGGCACACGTTATCAGCTCCATCTATTGCAGACTTCGAAGAGGTCCCTCCCTAGCGCAGAGGATGCTTGAGAAACGGAGGATACCAGGCATGCTACGGTGTGTCATCAGCCCTTGATGAGGGGGTGAGGGAAGGCTCTCCTGGCAGTACTTTTCCACTCGCTTTCCTACCAGGGAGCTGGTAACCGGGCTGTTAGACATGCATGTGCTCTAGTGAGGCTGATCTTTGAGGAGACAGAGGTCAGATTTAGCTTGGAATACCCCAGTGGTTTGGTGACGCTAAGGCACAGTGAGGTACAACAGTATTTATTTTCAGGAATGAGATCTCAGCTGTTCCTTCCTTCCAGAAACCACCCGCAGTTGAACTGGAATGGACCCATATAATGCATGTTCAGGGCTTTGTGCTCACAGGCACTGGACATGTCTGAAAAACAGGAGGGTTAAAGTCTACGGAGCCTTTTCTGCATTCAGCTGTGACTTTCCAGCATTTCTCACGATCAGACGTGAGCAACACTCCAGAGCTGGCAGTTTCCCACAGAACGGGAATCCTAGAGAATTTGAACTTTCTGTTTTGACAATGCAACTGCTTTGTTGCCATAATATTGGTGTGTTTCATTTTGACAATGGTGAAAATACTAGTCTGTCAGAAGGCAGTAATGATATATTGCGTTTAATATCTGAGACAGCGTTACACATAACCATGAAACGGAAATTGTAACACAAAGAAATGCATGAAAATTATAGTCTTTGGAGGCAGGGTGAGGAGCAGTCCTTATGGAAACCTGAAGAGAAGAAAGAGGAAGAATAGCTGGCACGAGAGAGCGGTTGGGAAGACGAGAGGCTGGCTGATGAGCAGATGCACCCGTGGCGTTGCCGGACTGATACCCCTGTGGGATTGCTTGAGATGACTGCTCACAACTACCCTGAGCTCCCTCGGCATCCTCCCTGAGGCAGAGGGACTGCAACACCAGAACGATTTTGGGTACCCCTACCCTCAAGCCAGGGGCAGAAGGGGAGGAACTCCCATCCAGCTCTAGATCACAGATCCACCAGGCTTCCTTGCTCAGGCTCGACGATGCCAAGGAGGTATCGAGGCCTGAGACAAGCTGCAGGCTTTCTGGGCTCGTGACCTACTGGAAGGAGGTAGTCAGATTTGATCCAAGGCAAAGGGATCTGGAAAAGGCCCTTCTTAGGGATTGTCTCCCCATTGCAACAGTGAGGATTAACCTGGAATTTCCAGCATGGATCGTCTGCTTGTGAAATCCCGACCTTTCAAAGTCTGTACTTGCATTTGAGCCTCTTCTGCAGTTTCATTGTAAAAAACGTACAGTCACATACACAGGGGAATTCCCCTTCTCCTGCCTAAGAAATTACGTGACATATAAGCAGAAGAGCCTCCAAACAGAGTATATGAAGCAAACTTCACTAAGTAAGTGGTCTGTTTTTCCAAAATTACACTTCCCATAAATATTTTCTCTTCTCATTTCCTGTGTGCTACTTGTTGCGTTATTTGTTTAAGTCAAATCACCATGTGGCAACTGCTAACATATATAACCTGACTGTAACTGCCCCAGGAGCACGTGAAACTGCAGGGACGGTAAGTGGAAACGGAAACCACCGATATGGCAATATGCAAGCTGATAAAACCAGTAAAAATCCCCCTCCTTTCCTGATTGGCAATGGACTACATCGGTAAACTGGCCTTTAACTTGGGTGACAGAGACCTGCTTTAGGAAGGTTTTTTTTGAAAGACCAGAGGGCACAGCGTTCGGGCGAACGTGGCAGAGTCTCATGACTCAGTGCCTCTGATGTCACTCCTGCTAGTGGCACGAAAAGACAGAAAGAGCAGCAAGTTCAGATAGGAGCAGGGTGATTTCTAACCTAAAACAAGTGGGGTATCACACACCAAACTCCAGGGAGGCAGCAGCGCCTGGTCTCCCCTCATTAAAACTCCTCCTTCCTCCCCACAGAAAACAACCAGGGCCAAATCCTCCTTTCCACCCGGGGTAAAAGCACTGCCAAAGTCTCTCTGCAAGGTTTCATCATGCTTAGTAGGTGAAAGACCTTTGCACCGAGATATCCAGCCTGAGATGGAGAGGAATATTTTGCTGGAAGTGTTTGAACATTCAGGTGATTCCTAAAGGAAGACCCTATGTCTGAGTGGTGTGTCCACAGGTCTTTCTGTCCCTTCTGCACTGCACTCAGAGACGTTTGCATCTCATTCTGGTCCTGCCTCTGGAACGAGCAACGCTATTTCTATCTCAGGTGGCCTTTAGGGACACGTGGGCCCGTGTCTGAGCCAGCCCTGCAGATGCGACCCTGCCCCTCAGCAGTCCATGCCACTGGGCTTGTGCAGCTGATTTTCCTAATGCTGGCTCTTTACAGGAGCCGTGTCGGTACCTGTATCTCACGACAAAACCTGACAGTGTTGTCTCCTCTGTGAAATGCTTTGGAGTCCACAGCTGTGTTCAACGAAGACTGAACTCCAGCCCCTGGAGTGACAGTTGCATGCCAGCTCGAGACAGAGTTGCTGAAGTACCCCCTTTCCTCTTGTCCCCAACAGGTTACAGGCTTCTTCTGCTGTCATCCTTCTCTCTTTTTCATGAAGCAGCAATTTCTTCCCCGCATTGGCATATCCTCTGCAGCCTGCAGGCAGCATCAAAGACAACGGCTGCAAGTTGTGGCCTGTCCCCTGGGAATGCCATCGGCACACAGGGAGCAGCGGGAGGCACACAGCACTGACCTTGCTGGCGGAGGCGCGCTGTGAGGTAGGGAGCTGCAGGAGATAAAATGCACCTGTTTTATTGAAGGCATGTTTACATAAAGGATCAGATCCTGTCTTTGCTAAAACCGTAAAGTGGAGTTACTTTTCTGGAACAGCTCCTGAATGGGCTTGTCCAAACAGCAGCAGGGGAACATCAAAAGGTGCAGCGATCATCCGCAGATAAGCGCCCGAACTGTCTGATCCTGAGCTACCTCCAGGCACGGCTCAGTAGTTCGTCTGCCCGTGATGAGCTCTCAAGAGCCTATAGCTCTCCCTTACACCAGAGCCTCTTTCCATGGCAACTGCTTCGTACACATGGGAAAGGGCTAACTGACTGCTGGTCGAGAAGGTTTCATATCCAAATAGTCACCTGTTGGAAAACCCACAGCATGAAGCCCTCTGAACAGAGAAAGGAATGGGAACGCAGGCTTGGGTCAGCGCTAGAGCAAGCAGGTCCCCGCTGCAGTGACCCAGCCACACTGGGAAGTGTGTTTGCATCAACCATCTTTCAGTAATTACAGCAACAGATGACTCAAGATCAAAGTTTGTTTGTGAATGATGTGGCAAAGTAAATGTATGTAAAGCTGAGCTTTTTTATCTCTGGATCTGTCTTTAATGCTGACTTCTGTCCGGCTTTAACCTGCCCTGGGAAAACATCTCAGATCCCAGTGCCGCAGCGCTGGTCTGGACAGACCCCTGAGAACCGCCTGGCGTCCTCCACGCTCACCTCCTCGCCTGGCGCGCAGCACGGCTGCTGCGGGCAGCCTGGGGACAGCCGCTGCTTGTCTCTGGGGCACGATCACCAGAGTCTGTCTCAATGCAGAAGGGCACATTTGCTGTCACAGTGAGTCACCAGAGCCAGGTGCCCGGGTGCTTTGTGCTGACATGCTGAGGTGCTGCCGGCGGTGGCTCCTTCCAGGGTCTGCCCCTCCCATGGTCAGCACCCCAGCGGGCAGCTGCTCCTCCGCCGGCCTCAGCCCAACTGCTCCAGAGCTGGTTTCGGATCCCGCTTCTCCCAGCCTTGGCTGGCCATAAGGCTAGACTCCACAGAGGGTCTGGCAGGAAGGCCCCTTTGTTCAGGGTGACACAAGTGACAGCCAGTGGCCGACCAGCACGTGGAGAGGGGACTATTTACCCAGCCCTCTGAACGCATCCCATGATCGTCCTTCATCTGGGCTGAATCTGTTTCATCTTCTTTCTGTCACGTATTCTCCTATCAGCTTCTATCATGTGTTTATCCTGTATTTTCTAATTAGTTAATTACCTTGCCCATGATGCTGAGCTCCAGTCATTACCCACACCAGGTGTTCTCTTTGTGCCATCGATCTGTAAGCGCTCCATTGGGATGTCTCCTCTGCATAACCTCCTCTGGCCAGCCCCACGCATGTCTGAAGATCTTCCCAAGCCTCTGAATGCACTGCAGCTCTTCTGCTCGTTAGTCTGGTTCCCAGCAGCTTCCCAGCCTTGCTTTCAGCCCCCTTTCATCTACACAACTGCCATAAAATACTTCTCTTTTTTTTTTTTTTGTTCTTCATCTTTATAACATGGCTTTTGCCTACAACCCTCTGCACGTGAGGAGCAGGAGGATTCTTGGTGTTAGCTTAAAGCCCAACACGACAAAATCCTGCTGGGGAGGTAACTTGCCGGGTGAGAGTGCTAACGAGAACCTCAGCTGTCCTTGCCTGCGCACCCTGGCCAAAGCTAGGTCACACGCCGCACAGCGTGGAGAGAAGGCCAGGGTGGCTAGGGGTTAGGTGGGGAGAACAAATCTTGTCTTAGAACACATTCCCCCCACGTCCCTGAGACAGTTTCGATCTCTCCTGGTGATCTCCCTTGCTTTCATTTGCTGTTTGAATTCCAAAGCCAGTGCCTTCTGCACAGAACCCCATGGCGAGGATGACCACGGCGGGTAAAGTTTAGAGCTGCCACCTGGGAGCAGGGAGCAGTGCCACCTATGCACAGGATTTCCCAAATCCCAGCAATCACCTACATTTTTCACTGCTTATGCTGAGATGCCGTGCTGCTCCTACATGCTTATTTCTCAACAGAGTCGAGAGGCGTAATTATTGGGTTGCAAAGCTCCCAAGTGTCTTATGAAAACTGAACTGGAAGAGCGAAGTATCACGATGTACTGGGACTCCCTAAACCGTGATATAGATTGCTGTGCGGCGATTTGCTGTAATCCAGGCGAAGTCTGTCCCCAAAACCAGCTGCCCAACATGCATGTGTTCTGGTTGCTATCATCAAAGTCTACAAGATGTACAGGCAATTCCTTATCATCGAGGGTAATGCTTAGAATGTTATCATTTGAGCTTCTTAAAAGCTTAATCTTTCTGTCCCTGGGATCACATCTTCCTGATGAGGAACAATTAGAGTATCCTGTGGTGAAACGCTGGGTTATCATTAATGAAACTTGTGCTGCCCTGGAGTTTTAATTGACTCAAGTGCTTAAACACATGCCTGACTTGAAACACGTGGGCACTCTCGTTCCTGCCACAGGAGCTACCGATGCTTTTCACATAATGCCAAGAAATGTTAACTATTAAAAACACGTTTGATCATTTATCAGCCACAGTTCCTCACGTCCTGCTCCAAATCTCTCATCACAAAGTGCTGAGCACTTAATATCCCCTTGAAACTAAGCAGGGCTTTAACTGCATCTTTCTTTTCCTTAAATCTTGCAGGAAGAAATGCCTGGATTTCGTCACTGGAAAAGCTACTCAGAGGTTTTTGTTTGCCTCTAAGCCACATGCAGTCAGGGGCTGTAATATCTGGAACTATTTTTGCCAAAGTTATCACAAAAGGAGCAAGCTTTGACATTTGCACACAATACTTAAATATCAGGATGCTCTGCTGGTGGCCCTTGGTGGTAACACGTCTTTGTCAAGCTGAGATGAACTGCTCGAAGAGCTCATGCGGTAGGGACAAAGGGGTATCCCGGCCACGACTGCCACCTGGCTCAGATTATACAGACAGCGTAGCTGAGGGTTTTGCCCATTTGCAGAAGGCAAAGGGAGGTTTGCTAATTATTTAAAAGAAGTCGGGGTTTGACATTAACGTGTCTGTTCTCCCATCCCACCCTTCTAGTTCTGCTTTCCCACTGCAAGCCATGGGACGGAGGCAGGGAGGTTTCAGGAGCATTGCTACCTGTGTGTACGACCGCAGAGGGAGCTGCATCTCCACTCCTGCCTGGAGACTCCCAACCATGCCCACAGCACTGGTCAAACTTCCCGGGCCGTGTGCTGGAGCAGATGCAAGGTGGTTGCACAAAAAGAAGCAGAGATGGCTGGATTTGGTGCTCTGGGCCTTCCTCTCCCTGTCCCTCACCTGCGTGGGAGAAGGGCCAGGGGGAGCAAAGGCACCGGTTGCTGCCAATGGTCGTGAAGGAGGAGCCGTCGGTGGAAGTCACACTGGCTGCTCTGCTAAATGTCATAATCCAGGAATGCAGCTAGTGCTCAGGCAGCTGCCAGCTGGCCAAAGCAACTGCAGGTATGTATCTTTTTATTTGTTTATATATGTAAATCGAGTGCAAAGTCTGAAATGATTAAGTCATGCGATGCAAGGCATGTGACAGAGGGGTTAAGAAATAGTGAAGGGCAGAGAAGGGTGACAGGAGGAAAGCATTTCCAAGTGGCAGCTGGGAGCTACATCATGTTGGAATTGG
>WKFP01015015.1:301279-446528 GCA_011057875.1 Pterocles orientalis
TCATTGCCTTACACATAAAACTCTGTCACATTTACTAATTTTTGAGGTCTACAATTCCAGGGAACAAATAAAGGCTCATTTTAAATACACACTAAGCCCTCTAAATAAAAGTGCCCCCTGACCTGACCGGATGTCACACAGAGGTGGCACAGGGGGAAAGAAATCCGTCTGTCTGTATTTACTCATTACATATTTACACTAACACCGCAATTTACACACATTGCATTGACGTATATCAGTGTTGACCCAAATTTTGAGATAGGGTTTGCAGTTTGGTTCCTGGGCACTCCTGGATTTCCCTGCTTTTGCAGAGCGGGGCTGGCTATGATGGGTTCAGGTTCCCTGGGACAGGAGCTCCCTGCGTGCCCAGCCAGCTCACAGTCCCCTCTGCCCGTGGAGATGTGAGCAGTGTGCTCCAGAGCAGTGCTGGGAACGCCTGCCTGATGTGATGAAAAAGGAAAGATTGGATGCCCTGGTAGCCCTATAGTTTTCTCCTGTGCATTCCCATGCTTGGTTTGTCTGTCGAGACAGAAGAGCTCTTGCAGAGCGGTTTGAGTGAAGGCATTTGCTCCAACAAGCCATGGCAGCTTGGCCATTTCCTTGCTAGACACCCTTGGCAGCTCTCCCCTGGAAGAGTCGCCACTCCAGATACAGAAAGACACTAAGAGGGTTGAGCAATATGACCTATAGACTTCTATGCCCTGTCATCACGAGGCCATGAGTGAAATTCATATTTCATTCCATTACCGAGTCCTAACCTGTGTGTGGCACTTTGGACTGATTCGCTGCTGGCTTTTGCAGAGTTGTTAGATGAGGAGGGAAGTATTTTTGCCATCAGTAGTGTTTGTTTGTTACTCTGCGGTGAACTCCCCCAACTCCTCCGTGTCCAAACGCCTGGCAGCGCTGTCATGTTGGTACTGCTTGTTTGTCCTGTTGCCCCGAGTGCCGTGGAGGGTGGGAATTTGGCTGTACCTGGGGAAGCGAGCCACATCAAACACCAGCACCCAGTCGCATGTGGATTGTGCTGCCTGGTTACTCCCCGCTTGGGAGCGCAGCACGCTGGGATTCAGGTAGGCTGGGGCTTTGGGCTTAGCCTGCCGGGGGAAGATGGATCCTCTAAGATGATGTTGCTGCACTGAGAATGATGAGAAGGATCTCCACAAATGATATGGGGTTAACGAGGGGAGCACAGTGACCCTGGATAACACCACCAGTGCAGAGGACACCCCAGCCCCACGGGCACTGGCCACATACGGGTTCGTAGAAGTCAGCTTTAAGCCTGAGGCAAGACCCATCAGGTAACCACACAGAAGTGAAGTCCTACATCCACATTTGCATCGCCAGGTCTGGTTGCCCTCTTTTTGTGGTTATCAGGAGACCCACAGACTCTCCCAGGCCAGCTGCAGCCCCTGCCCACTGTACAGCCTCCCATAAAGCGGCTTTAGCAGCACCTGCAAATCCAGGCCAGACCCTGGAAAAACGTGAGGGGAGCAGTGGTACAGACCATGCTCCAGGGTGGAGACTGCTCCCAAAACCAGCTGCAATTGTTTGTTGTGCAATGGTGCCTATGAAGATTTGTAACTCCCTCACGTACTGGGAGGATTCACTTGAGCCCAAGAGTAATTTCACTTTCTGGCATCTATCATCCATCAGAAATTCCAGGCCAGAGCTTTAAAAAGCCCCTAGTGACTTAGGATCTCATGACTGCTGAACGTTCGGACTGAGGTATCTGGGCAGGCATGCACAACCCTCCTCCCCAAACCTCCTCCTCAGAACAGGCATCACAGCTACGGGTCACTCCAAAAGCCCTAGGCTACCACTTGCCCAAGATGAGTCACAAAAGCTTCTCCTGAACCAAAATGTCAGCTCTGAGCTCCCGGGTGAAGATCCTGGCCCAGGGCTTCAGGGAGCACACGCATCCTTCCCCCAGCTATGTGACCGCATTCAGGCGCAGCAGTGCCGCAGGCACGAGGGGCACGGCACAGGAACACCCAAGCCCCCCACCAGTGTCAGCAGAGGCCACCAGCCCTGGCAGAGCTGACAGACTTACGGCAACCCCAAAACATGACCACTCGCAGCCTCGGTGTGCCTTTGCCAGCTGGCAATCAGCAGTGCAAGCGCAATGGGGACCACGAGCAAGCTGGAGGGTCTGCCATGGTGTTGGGACACGAGTCACCTCCCCACTGGTTGAGTTGTACGCAGGGGACTGCTGCCGCGCCGCACCGCAGCCTGCCACCTCCAGCCTACAGCCTCCGCGGTGCCAGCGGGGGTTTGCTGCTCAGCATAAGCTGAACCGAGAGCAGAAAAGTGCAGGGCTTGTGCAGAACTGTTTGGTGGTTCAGTATGTCTGCACAACTTGCACCACATCAGCCTGCTGATACTCGGAGCCCGCTCCTGCTTTGGACACGCTTTGGACACGACTGGGCGTTCTTTGTGAGACGCTGCAGATAGCTCCTGCAGGGGAGACCTAGGTAAGATAGCTCCGAGACCCCTCCATCCAGCGAGACTGGCCCTACTGGGGTGATGTTGCTAGTGAAGTGAATCCAGGGGAGCTAAAAGTCTGTAGTTAAGCTACAGAAAAAGCATCCTGCCTTCCCTGAACCTGTCTTGAACTCTGCCCTACACCAATCCCTGGCAAAATGGTACCTGCATCTGTTCCACCTCGGCACACGATCAACCGGTGACTCACTGTCACATATTCCTGTTCATGCAGTTATTGCCCAGATAACTCTCCATTAAGCTAATGACTCATTCTTCTACGCCCACCGAACGCATAGCTAGGATGCTGTTGCTTTCTGCTATTCGTAAATTAGGGGGAGAGGGAGAACAGACAGAGCCCTGATCCAGAAAATGTATTTCCTCTAGAAAAGCTCTCCAAAGGATGTGCAGTTGGATTTATGACCTCTCCATAGAGTCCCATTTAGCACATTCAGTCAAAGTAGGGCTATGCTTTTCCTACACGTCTCCTCTTGAATCTCGTCTGCTGTTTAAAGGCAAAAGGGACCCTCAGTGGAGGAGGGAGGAGACTGCTGGTGAGCTACGTAAGGCTGCCAGTTTAATGGAATTGACTAAAATTTATTTGTTAAATAATCATCCAGGACCCTCGCAGCTCAGACATTCTCCCTGCTCTTTGCTCATGAATTCGGTGAACAAGACCTCCAGCTACACAGGCCACTCAGCCGCAGTTCAGCTCACTTTAGGCTACTGCTGGCTCCGTGCACTGCTCGCACTACCTTGAACCCCGTGCAGTATGGAACCTCTAGCAGGATCCAACCACAAAGAGACAGGCAGTGTTGACACAACTCTACCGATCCCGGGGCATCAGTCTCCTGAGACTTACACATTTCTGTGACCATCACAAGGATCAGAGCCCAAAAGTGTCCCCTCCTGATCTGTGCAAATGAGCAGTTCAAAGAGGAGCTTCATGTGGGCTATTTCTAGTGGTGAGCTCCGTTTTCCTGATTCAAGGAATTGGGTTTTCTGCGTGTGTTACGGGGAGCAAACGAGGTTCCAGTGTCTTCTGCAGACAAGCACCAAGGAGCTCACGTTGCTTGGTGAAGTGCCTCATACCAGTCTGCTTCTAGAGCTGCAGGATTTTGGTCAGGGGTCTGTATGCCTGGGATGCGCAGGACTCACCGGCCATGTTTGCTTCTCTGAGATGAGCGGAGAACTTTATTCTAGGCATCGGTAAATTTCAAGCAGGCCAGGAGACAAAATGCTTGGCATAGTGTAACTATACCTATGCACAATCTGTGCAAACTTCTCTGACATACTAGAGTAAGAATTGCCAGCTCTTGCTAGTTTGGCAACATTTTGAGTGCTCCTTAAGACCCCAGAAAATGGGGAATTCTGAATGAAGCATTAATATGTTTTTTTTTCCTTAAAACAGCTTTTGTTCCCTCAGGACAGTGGACAAAAAAATTGAAAATATTATTTCAGTGCATCCAAAGAGCTGAGAAATCAGTTGACAAATAAGAGTGTGTCTCTAATACATACATTTTTTGTGAGAATAAGACCGGTTCTCTGCAGTCTCAAGGTTACAGGACCCAGTCATTTATTTCTTACCTGCCTGATGGGGTCTGTAGGACACAGCTGCAGCCGAATGCTCTTTTGACCACCTTCAGTTGTGTTCTGTGGCTGAGGAGATGAGCTGCCCGAGCCCTGTAAATAAAACAGTGGCTTGGTGCCGCAGAGTAAGGCGAGGGGAGAAGTTCTACTGACTCTCTCTCTGGTTTGTGTTGCCGACACAGGTCAGGAGTGCTAAACCAGATCCCAGCTTCAGACCGGCCTTTCATCCTGCTGGACCAGCGGGTGCCCTCAGCCAGCTGACAAGTGCTTCAGTCAACAGCCAACCGGTTCAGCTCGTTAAAGGCTTATCAAACGATTGGCAGAAACACTGTGATCAGAGCAAGACTGAAGGAAGAAGGGGTCTGAGCTTTAGAAAAGCTTTTCCCAACAGTTTTCCTACCTTCACTCTGACTGCTTAAAGGACTTGTTCCCAGCGGACTGATGATCCCAGGTTTCCTCCGGATCGGTGGCTAGAGCTGCAGCCTGCGGGCTCTTTGAGCTTGCACTGACAGTTTCTACTTAGTAGGGGCACTGGGGGGGATTTTGTTCTTTCTGCAGTGAGCTGTATTCACAACATGCACACCGTATCCTTGACATCCCTGATACGCGTTTGAATTTGGCCTGTTCTTAGATGGGGACTAAGGGAAATACGCATTACACAACAGCTAAGGCTCATGTCCTCAGGAAAGCAAGCTAGAGGTGCTGCGTTGTGCAGGCCTTCTGTGGCTTTACCAAGGTGAGGGTCTCTTACTGCAAAGCACTTTGCCACGTGAGCTTCAGTCAGCTTTCTCTCTGGAGAGGGGAGGAAGGTGTGTAAGGCTGGTCTTCACGTTCACGTCCCCTGCCAGCAGCGGTCAGAGTGCAGGGCAGTGTAGGGCAGGCAGAGCCGTGCCTCGGGCAGGCTGTCCATCCTTGACAGCTGCTTTTTCCTCGTGCTGTGACTCACCGCACAATAACCCATGCACAGAAACAAAGGGCACTTCCAGCCCGGGGTTCCCTCTCTGGTCAGTTCAGGTCGGAATCTGGGGGAAGAGAGTGCAAACCAGTCCATACGTGCACATAATGAACCTGCTCCTCTCCGCCTCTGAAAGTCCGGACTCCTCACTAGACTGTCACAGCTTCTGCAAATATTGTTTCTTTTTCTAAACAACTAGGCTCACCTCTGTTCAAAAGGGGAAGGATCTAATATTGACCAATACTGAGTAAGAAAAGTACTCTCCTCATTTCAGAGCCAGTTATTGGAATGTGCTTGCTATTCAGATGATAACTTATGTCTGTAGCAACTTGCTGAGTGATGTCTTGAAGCACGCGTTGATAAGGTGATGTGTTTGAAGTCTCCGAAGGCAGTATCTTCCTATCATTTCCTTTTCAGAGCCCTCCAGCCTTGCCTCTGTCAGCAGGTAGGCAGACTACAGTCCCATTCAAACACACCAAAGCCCTGTCTAGGCTTACTCGATTATTGATTAAAAACAGGCATTGGAAAAAACAGGAAAAACAACCTTTTCCTGAACAAGTTTGCTTAATACAAACAGCAACAGCATGTTTTGCCCAGTGACTGCAGGCTGAATAGCAAGACCCTTTCGGACACCCATACAGCCCAGCTTTGAGCAGGCCATGTCGTGTGAGTTTTGGGGTGTTGGCTTCCCTTGTTTCGAGGCTACATCCTACATAAATGGGGTTTAATTGCTCCTTCCACGGAGCCTGACAGAAGGTGCTAACACACCCACCAGCTGTAGGCAGACCTGTGACTGTCGGCAGATCAAAGTCGCTCCTGCCTCACGGCAGCCGCCACGAGCACATTCCAGGGTAAGAGAGCCCTGCACAAGGTATGGAGAGCCCTGTAGCCTCACAGTGCTCCCCACCCACTGCTGACTTCCATTAATTAATTAACTCTGCAGCTTTGTTCCCTTATCATAATCCTCCCAGCAACAGCACAATAAATTGTACTTGTAACAGATGCTCAAATGAGGTGATCCCAGGTCTTTGCAGCTTGGAACAAAGGTGGGAAACTCACAGCTTTGCGGTGATCTCCAATTCATTCATTATACAATCGGATCTTAATTGCCTTCAGAATGTGATTCCAGTAAATCTGGCCTCTAGTACCACTCACGACAGAGACTTCAGTTGCTAAAGCTCTGCTGCTACACAGTCTATCCCTTGTGGTCTTTTTCACTCCACCGGGGTCTGAAGTATTCAGTTACCTGCAGAAACTCATGCTGTGTTCACCCACCCCACGTTTACCCGCCGAGTGGGTAGGTACCAAAGTTAAGTTAGCTGTTCTGAGGGAGTGAAGGAGAAGACACCTCCAAAGGGAAATTAATCTAAAATTAGGTATCTAAAATAATCCAGACGCATCATGCACTGGAGATGTTTCTTTCTCCTGGCTACAAAGGAGGATAGGCATGAGAGGCTTCATGTATAGACTACTGAAGTTAACTACGTTAAACCCCACCTTATGTGTGCAGAGACCCAAGGATGAAAATGAACAGAAGGTTGCTCCACAGTAAGGTTTGATGCGAGAAGCACAAGGGGACTGATGCCTCATCCTAGCACTGGGGAAAAAGCCTCCAACTGGGGAGACTGGAACCATTTGCCTGACTGGTATAAAGTTCTGGGAGTACGTGTGGGACAGAAACAGAAATCTGCAAATTTCAGCAGCTGTGCAATTCATCATCTGCATGATCAGACCAGGCAGCATGCAGCTCTCGGGAGGCAGCTTCCAAGTAGAATGAACTCCTTACAGAATTAAAAACTTATTTGGGAGAGCTGGAAACATAAGAATTACTCTATTTCTGTGTATGTGTGTGTACAGACAGGAATGAATGAGATTTCCTGGGGATCAAATGCTTTTAATCTCCAGATTTTGAGAGCAGGGGAAAAAGTATTTTTCTGATCCTTTCAAACTGCCAAGCATCACATCAGCATTTAAGGCTTGGGAGTGATTATCCAATTTACTCTGCAGTTGGCTTCCCCAGTATTTAATCTTGGGCGTAATTCTCAGCAGCAGTTTTTAATAGCTCCCATGGAAGCCCCTCGTTATGAACAGGTAACATGGGGTAACATCCTTGGGATGGTTTTGAAGGTGATTCTTCCTTAAAAAGCAAGACTGCATCGAGCAAACTCATACCAAAGTGCTTCTATCCAAACAGAACGTGTATAAATGGAAAAACAGCGCAGGAGATTGATGCTGCTTATGAAGAACTCAGATCCGAGGGTCCTGCTGCATCCTTGGGGTCTGCAGAAGGGGCACACGGAGTGCTAAGAGACATGTGGATGTCTCACATTCAGTCACAAAAAAGCAACTGGCTGCTGAAGGGCTGGAGATCAGGCTTGGTGTGCCTGCCTGCTCAGAAACCTCAAGGGCACACTCAGGTGTCACTAGAGGCAGCTCTGGTGACTCAGTAGGTGGCAGCCTTCACCTTGACTTCGCAAGGAGTTGTCACCCTGTGGAAGGTGCTGGGGGATCACTGAGCACTGGGGACAGAAGCACCCCTCTGCTGGCACAAAGTGCAGAGCCTGGACAAAGCCAACTGCGAGACTTCACCCGGGGTGAGAAGAGCCCCAGGACACAGTGTAGAATAACCGACCTCCTGGACAACAAGTGCCCTTGTGGGATTTATACCCCAGGAGGTACCGCCAGCACCTCTGACTCCAGTGCAGTCCAAAGGATCTTTATGTACAACCAAGGTAATTAAAAAGCCAAACTGACTGGGTCTGGCACTTTGGAGGAGGTTTGGAGCAGAAGAATCACTGCTCATTCATATGGCAAGCAGAAGAAGGGAGTAGTATAGTTTCTCCCAGTTTTTTTGGTGGGAATTTGCTACAGGGAAGAACATTAAGCCCACGAGGGCTGTGTTTTGGGAAAGGGACAGTCTGGGGAGTAAACACAGAACCTAGCAGAACTCTACATGGGATGTAACTCACGTGCCCATGGAGAGCGTAATGTTTTCACCACGCAAGGCAATGCATAGTGAATGCAATGGCAATTCACTCCTAGAGGAGGCAAGGCAGGCTCCTGCTGGTGACCGCAATGGCTGCTTTCAGCCTGCCTCCTCCTGCAGCCAGGATCAGGGACCAGCCCCGAGGGATCAGTGTGGTGGGTGGGGGCCACATCCTCCACCTGGGTGGGACGGTGCTGAGCGACAGAGGCAGAAGCCTCTTTATGTGGTTCAGCTGCAGCCAGAATGGCCAGCTAACCCCAGCCTTGGCCTTCACAACCTTTCATACTCAGGGTGTTCCTAAGCATTTAGTTTTGATTTGAGCTATGACACTGGCCCCCCTCTCCCAAAGCTCTTAAAAGTTTCAGGCATTGTCAAGCTGAATTTTTTTGAACCGTTCACCTGAAAATGAGAGGAGGAACCATTACTAATGTGAGAAACCATCCTGGTTTCCCCAGCGGATACTGGCAACGCCTACCTTACTACTCAGCATTATGCCTGCCTACCCTTCTCTCTACCCCTGAACAAGCTTGAACGAAATAGCAAACATATTTTCTCTTCTTACCGAGAGGCAGATTTATACTCACGCTCCTGTCATTCTCTCACAATGCCTTATATAAACCACCATTGTTTTTGGAGAGATGCCAAAACAGTTTGAAGGAATGCATGCAGGACCTACCATGGGTTTCCCCATGTTTCTGACTCTGTAATCCCCTTAATTCAGAGCTAAACCAATAGGCTCACACCTCCTGCACAGAAAACCTTTTCCAACTCCATCCACGGCCTTTAAAAACAAACAAGGAAACCCACGAACTCATGCCCAGCTATTACCACGAAAGAGAAAACAGGAGACACAAAGCAAAAGAATGTGCTGCATGCAGATCTATAAACGCTAGGTGCATGGGTGAGGAGACATTTGTTTTCGTTCCACGTAGTCAAACATGTCCTAATCTTTAAAACACCTTCACTCTAAAATTGCAGCTGATTAGTCACAGGAGATTTGCCGTTTGTGCAGGGCCTTTGCCGAGGCCCCACGCTGTGATACAGCCAGACTATACATTTAGGCATGGATAATATCTGGGGAAGAGACTTCTGTGAAAAGCTGCCTGAAGTAAGGCGGTTGGCAGGACTTTCCTGGGACCCCCGGATTGCTACCACAGAGTGCAAAATTCAAAGCTGCAGCTCAGAATAGGCTCTGCAGGGTGAGCGTTGGGTAAGGAGACCACTGGGTGTTCACTAAAAGTGTTGCTGACTGGCTTTGTAAGGAATCCACTCACAGAGAGGAAAAATGCACCGCTCAAAAAGTTAAACTTGACTCTACCCACCTTGTCTGCAAAGAGGCTGAGTGGCCTGCCCAGTTCCACAGCAGAGGAGTAATGACGGGGTGATGTCAGATATAACAGTTCCCAAGCTTTCTCAACCAGCTCCTAACAGCTCTGTTTGCTGGCCCTTGCACTTTCTGGCAGACTCTCCTGCTCCTCCATTATCAGACTCCCATCTGGAACAACCACCAAGACAGCCTGCTTCGACCTGACATCCCCCGAGTCCAAGTCCCGCTGCCATCTTCCCGTACGAAAAGGGGGTGGTCTCAGCAGTGCAGTTATTCCAAAGGGAGCCAGCTGTGGGGTGAGGGTTACTAGGGCCGATTTGATAAAAGTGGGGACTTGCCTTCACTGTCATCTTTCATCTTCCGTGGCCTCCTCCATCCACAATGACACTGTCTTCATCTCTCTGTCAGCTGTTTGCCCTGGGAGGAGAAGACAGCGAAAATGCAAACATCAGAGCTAATCCCTCCAGCTTGTTTCCTTCTTCAGTGATTGCTGGTTCCGGAGAAACTCCAGACCTGCTATTGCACACACTTTCTCACAACCCAGGCATCTCCTTGATCACCCACGACCTAAGGAGACACACAGCTCATGGCCCCCGCGCGTCCAGCTGGGTGCAGCCATGTGCGGTTCAGACTGGCTGTGTCGATGCTGGCACCGAGGTGGCGTGACAGGAGCAGATCTGCTCTGGAGTCATTCACAGACACGGCCCTTGGACCCTTGGGCCAAAAGCCCCACCACATGTGCATCTCAAGCCTTTCTGAAGAGAAGCTGATTCACAAACCTTTGCTTTCCCAGCGCCAGGCCTCTGCAGGAAGCACTACGCCATCCTTTCGCCGGCCTCGTGGATAACACTGAGATATCGGAGCACACACCACCCACAAAAGGCCTCACGCAGGGAGGTTTTATTTCTGCCTTTCCTCATGCTGCCCCCAGCATGCCTGCCACCCAACTCCTGTCTGCAGGAGTTTGGACAGAATGCACAGCCAGGCACCACGGGAGGGCCAGCGTCATCCTGCAACGTGGCCAACAGGATGGATTTTCCCCTGCGGGTCAGCAAAGGACTTGATTTACCAGGGGCTGGCCAGGGTGGCCTGGCTGGAGGTGCAGACGCAGCACGCGGGGTCTCAGGGAGGGGCTGCAGCATTCTCCCAGGACGGCAGCACGCACCTGAGCAGGCCAGCAGCAACGTGAGGACAATGCAGGACGGCTGTCAGGGGTCCTTCTTTGTCAGGGCAATCTGGAGAGGAGAGAAAAGCAGACGTGTTAGTCTCTGATCGCTTATGGGGACACAGTGTGTGACACCGGTGAGGTTACCGCGTTCGCAACATCTCCCCCCAAGCTCCCGCGTTCTCAAGGACAGAGGCTGCTGCAGGGCAGCGCGAGTGCTGGGATGGGCCCTTTGCCTCGCCTGTGAAAGTCTGGGGAGCTACTTCCATGCTGCAGGGAGCAGAGCTCGCCCCAAGCACAGCACCCATGCAAACTAACCAGCTGTGCAACACCCTGTCAGGTATCTGAGAGGCTAAGAAAAACACCTCCTGTAAGTTGCCCTGTTATCCAAGGGCACGTGGGAATGACATTTCCATTGTTAATTATTGGTAAGGCCGCTGGTGTCTGGAGCTGTGCAAAGGTTTTGTACGGAATGCAAACACGGGTACTCGGGTAGCCCAGCATCTCCTGCATTTAAAGCCTGGCCGTGGCCTTCCTCAGATAAGGTAATACGGCTTTCACCCTCCCTGTGCAGGCATCGGGGGGTTTGTTATCCGCACTGATAACCATGCAAATGTCGGGCATGTCCCATGCTGGCCGGGGCAGCTGACCTGGTCACACAGTAAGTGCCAAGGTCAGGAGATGTTAGTATTGTGAAAATTTTCATCTGAGAAAAACAGACCCCTGCCTGTCACCGGTACAGTGGCACTGTAGCAGAGCAGAGGAATTACCAGCAAGGCGATGCAGCCCGCTGTGCAGTTTGCTCCTGCTCTGAATGCTTGGACCTGCAGGCTGAATTTCTGCCTAGCTGTCTGAGTATGACGATATCCCTGTAACTGTCTCCCACAGCTAACCACTTTTCTTTTTCAGCATCTTCCTCCTTACTCGGCAGAGAGAGTTACTTTTACATCCTAGCAGCTCCACAAAGAACACAGAGGTGTGCAGGCCAGCGCTGCCTTTCCGGGCTGGAGCACTACAGCAGACAAACAGCGGAGCTTTCCCCAGTCCTTTGGACAGTAACTATACGGGTGTATGAAACCATCTGCACATGGAGGTTTCTCTGTGGGACCTACAGGTCAAACTCTCCTGCCATGGGCTTTTGTGGAGAGGTAGCTCGCTCCAGCCCAAGGCCATGTGCCTCAGAGCACGTCTACCCCAAGACGACACTGAGCACGTGTTCCTTCTGCTGACGGTGGGAGCTGGGCACAGGCGAACAGTTCTGTGCGTGCTGACTATGCATACGTACACGGATCTGGGGTATTTCCCACAGCCAGTGGGGAGGGCTGTGGAAGAGAGATCAAAAATGGGAGCTGAAGGTATATGCCCAGCCCTACAGAAGACCTTCTTCCATGTTCAGTGTCCTCTCTCATTTTTTCTCTTGCAATATTCAAATACAAGAGTATTTCTAACACTATAAACACTTGCGCACAATGAGTACCTTGCAAAACTGTGTACGTTGTGCATCTCGGGAAAACAGCACTTGAGGAAAGCCCACAGCATCCTCTGTGTACACAGCGATCTCTGTTTTGGGGAGATTCGTCCCCTCAGAGTTCAGGCTACCCTCCTCCAGCAGCTACCTGACACAGGGCGACCAACTGCCCTCTTGGTGAACCTACCACCTTCCCACCAAGAGCAGACAACCAGCAGACACCCCGTGTCTCCTCCTCTGACGACTAATGCCAGGGTACCACGCGTGCACCACGAGTTCCCTCCGTGCTCGCAGCAGTCCACCTCTGTGCCCCCGAAGTGGGGCTGTTGGTGACACCAGTGGAGGCGGAATTTGGCTCACACCGGAGCACCCCATCTATAGATTTACAACCAGCTACGTCTCTACCTGGAAGAGGTTATAATCCCTGTGGGGCCTGAAGGAGGTAAGTAGAGAAAAGCAGGCCTGGGGTGACATGCTTCAGGCATGGCTTTTTAAAGATGAGTCCCCTCACCCAAAGGGAACAGGCAAGAAGCGGTGGATGTACTCAAGGAGTCTGCTCTAAGCACCACCTACTAAAGCACTGGGTGCCTAACCTGCTCTGGTGTTCCAGAAAATTCCCTGGTTATCTCTTAGCCCTTAAATCTCGATCAACATCCCAAAGTAGCAGGAGGTCCGTGGCTGCTGCACACCACACTCTGTGCAGACAGCTGAATGCACTTCTGCAGTCTGGCTGCGGAAAACAGGATCGCTCAGGCTTGCAAAACAGCGTGAGAACGTGTGGATGAAGTCTGCAGACTTCTTCCTCGTTCCCCGTTTACTCTGGAATAATTGTTTACTTCAGCCAAGCTCTTCCTGATCTATATCCACTCGGCTCAGCTCTGCAGCTTGCTGTGCAGTGTCTCCAACACGAAAGCAGACAACAGAGACACGACAGGGCAATCATTTCCCCAGCATCCCTCTGTGACAGCTCTGAGGATGTCGTGGCTTTTAGGCACAAGGCAGCAAACTGGAGCCTGGTACTAGGTTTGAGCCGCTGCCTTTCAAGCCCCAGCATCTGGCCAGCTGTTTGGCCCCGAAAGCGAGGTGCCAGAGCACGTGTGGTTGTTCTGTGGTTTCTATTGTTTACATGCTCAAGCACCCCAGCTTTTATTCTCTGGTTACCTGCCCGCCTCCCACCAGTCTTTCAGGTCTCGTGTTTGGCCGAGAGCATCCTGGGAGTCTCCAGTTGCATCTTGCTGGTCCCAGCCATGTGTCTGGTCTGGGCTCCTGCCTGCACTTGTTTGATGTGTGACCCATGCACAGGCTGCCCCTTTCCCGAGACGCTTTGATGCAAACAAAGGAGTGACCCGTCTCTCGGGGTGCAACACAGGGGAGGGCTGCACTCCGACACCCTGTCCTGATGAGAGGCTCTGATGCTAATCACCTGCCTTTGATCCGTTTGCCTTTCAACTACAACTATCATCGTCTGCCTTGCCTTCCTCCAGGCTCTGCTCCAAATGAAGATCTGCGCAGCTGCCAGGGCACATGATAGGAAGTGCCACATCCAAGCAGATCAGAAATCTCCAGCCTTGGTGAGGATTTTCTGCAGGTAATGAGGCTGTTTGCATTTTGCACAAGCAAAATCAGTACCGGTTTGTGCAGCTAAGTACACGGCTGTACCACTGCCTAGTCTGGACATGCAAATAGGCCTTGGCGAGAGCAAGCGCAGCCGCTGCAGAGAGCACACAGGTCTGAGACCTCACCTTCATGTCTGCCAGCCCCAGAAACCTGGGCTTTGATAGCCCAAAACCAAGTCACTAGAAACCAATGCCACCTTCCTGACATCAGTGATTGATTAGAGATGGGTGACGCTACACTCACGGCTCTTGTAGATCTTCCTTTTAAGGCAGGAGGTCTCTTTTAAGTGTAATTTCTGTACACCAGTACCAGAAATGTTAACATTTAAAAGTTGTTTTCATTTTACTCAAAGATTAAATCAGATTTGCATGGCAGGTTATCATCTCCATGGTCTAGGGGTGAATTTTACTTTGCTCTTTAGTTTATAGGTTTTAAAAAGCTGCTTTTAAATTGGTCCCCTAGATTCCCACCAGGTTGGATATCAAACTCATCAGCATTTGGAAGACAGTATTCCTAACCAGAACCCAAATCTGGCCCCAGAGAGAGGCAGCTTTTTTTGTTCTTTTCTTTTTTTTTTACTTTTGAAATCAGTGGCTGAAGACCAGACCCGGGTCTGGGTTTCGATCCAGGTATGTCATAAAGTGTCAAAGTACGCAGGTCCCCTCTGCTCCACCCAACTCTCCCAACTAGTCCAAAAGGGCGCATTCCCAGGCAGACTGTTTCTAGGAACAGTATCAGTATATTAGCCTTGTAACTCATTAATGCTAATAGCAGTTGCATAACACACAGCTGAAATGCGGTTGTACAGTAAGCTAAGAATATATCCCAACTATACGAGGTATGATTGCCAGTCAAAGTTTTTAAACCAGGATCTTTCCTTACCATTACAGCTGAATTTATCTTTGATTGTACGGATGGCTCCAAAGGGGGCCACGTTTCAAGATATCACAAAGTCATGCCACTAACTCTCACATAATCCTCCACTGACATGCTGCACACTTGGCTGTGGTCTGGAAGGAGGTAAGAGCTCGCCTTGTCATTGCTCTCCCTGTGCAAAAACTCAGGAGACCTCTGGAAGGACAACTGCCCAGCAGAGGGAGGGAGGGAATTTGTAGCAGTTGAAGAACAACAAAATGGAAATCTCAACCTTGACAAAAGTTGCTAAAGTCTGGCATGTTGCACATAGGTGCAGAATGAATTTCTTTGGTATTCTGCACATACGGTCTGTTCTCCCGACCCAGTGCAGCTGTCTCATCCTGCTGGCTTGCTAAGAGAACGTTACCCACGCCCCCTTCAAGGCCCTGTTTCTCTCCTTCGCCATAGCCCCATTTAAAAGCTCTTGATTGTCTTCAGAGAAACAAGCTTTGGACCATGTTTATGACATAAGACAGCTGTATCCTAGGCCATCAGATAACACCTGACGGAGCTCTGGACTGAGCCCTTGGTTTCTGCGCTGCACGGAATGGCAAAGGGCTCTCTACAGCCGGCTCCCTGCCAGCAAAAGCGTGCAGGGTAATTCCCTCAGGAGACACTTCTCTGTGTCCTGGCCCTTCAGATGCCAGGCTCAAACTGACCCTTGCAGTTTGGTGACAGGCACGTGAAGAGTCTTCAGCTTTGCCTTCCTCTGAGTCCCACTTATCCTGGCTGCTTTGTCAGATCCCTTGACTACCCCTAAAGTACCAGGAAAAAACTGAAACATGGAAGCCATCATGCAACAAAAAGGGCAGAATTCTTCATTATGCTTTTCTGACCTACATCCATGTGCCTTCTAGGACCTGTTCTCACCCCGGGCTCTGCTGCTCCAGCCGCCAAGGGCTGCCACACTGCTGGCAAAGGCAGAGCTGCCGTGCGACCAGCTTTCATCTGAGGAGCGAGTCTTCCTCCCTGGAGAGCAAGCTGATTTGCTTCAGGTGAAAGCCAAAGCGCCAGCCAGCTCATAAACAGACGACAAGCCTTGGGACACCGATGCGGTGTAGGCAAAACCAGAGCAACAACATGTGATGTAGCAACAACACAGACAACAGACTTCAGGGCTGCCTCTAACCTTCCGCCAGTTTGGGCCAGTCTGGGGGGCTCCCAGTGCGGCTGGGGTGCCCAGGAGGGATACGCAGTTTGTTCTGCCGTCTCTCTCTGGCTGGGACTGCCCTGCGGCAGCCTTCGGTGCGGGATTCCCCCCGTGTGCACCAGAGAGATCAGGGCTCAGCTCCCCGGCTGGCCAAGCTTTCCTGCGCGCTGTGCCCACTGCTCACAGCGATGCAGGCTCTTGCTCTAGGTGTCAGAGTTCTGCACAGAAGCACAGAAAGGAGTGTTTGACCTTGCTGAAGGGTGCTCCCTCCCAACACCTGTGCCTGCTGCAGTGTCACTTCCATTTGGGAACGCGTCCTGCATGTAGCTGAGTGAAACCAATGATGGGGCTGAATTATGGAGACAGGGCTGGGGGAGGCTGGAAAGTGCTGCTGCAACTTTGAAATGACAGAAAATATTGAATGAACCCTAATTCCCTGCTGGCACATATACACACTATAAATAAACTTTATAGCTATGAAAATAGCACACAGTCCCCAGGAGCTGGATCACCTGCTGAAATAGCAGGCACAGGAGTCTGCCACTCTAAAACAGAGGGATTACATTTGGCTGAATTATGCAATTCATTTAAATGCACGCTGTACAGTAACATAATTTTTGGAAACCATATTGTTTGGCCCTCCTGAGTGATTCCCAGAAGTAATTCCTGCCAGAAGCACACACCCAAGCCAGTCAGAATTTCTGGAATGACATTCCAGTTGCTCAACACCTGGTTATGCAGATAGAAGAGAAAACAGAGCGACGCCTTAGCCAGTATAATAGATAAGGGTGTGAGAATTCAACTCGCTGGCTAGCACATTAAAGTGTGAATGACCTCGCCCCACGTCCAGGATTGCTCAAGCCATAGGAGATGTCAGTATCGATACACACATCTTCCTTTAGAGTCACAGGACAGCTCTCTTCTCACTGTTTGCTTCTGCCCTCAGATCTTAACCCCAGAACGGAGAGAAAGCGCGACGCTTGTTGAACAAGGCGCTTGCAAAGTTGTTCACTTCTGCAAATCGACTGCAGGAAAGGATCAATGAAGTTCTCTGATCTATTATTCCACCTAGTGGAAGACCTTCCACCTCTTCAGATAAACTCACATGCAACTAGAGGGAGGTCAAAGTAACAGGTTCTCAGCTTTCTTCACCCTGAGACTAGTGGCTGCACTATATTACCTCCTCTATAATACCTGGGTGACCTTCCCTGCATTAAATAGAAAGGGGCTCCTCTCACTCACAAAATCACTGAGTGCATTCAACTTATTTTTATAAAGCAACAAACGGCTTGAAGCAAATGCCATTTTGCATCTGTGTCCTCAGTATCTACCAGCAACAGACAAATTCTTATTTTGCATTCATAACCAAAAGAAAAGATGTGTATTAACAGTCAAACAATTCACTGACGAGCAGATTTTGGCAGCTGTAGCCCAAACTCATGGGTTAGGAGGGGTGAGGCGAGTTGCCTGATATTAATTCCTCCTCGTCCCCGCTGAGGTGCAGAGACCACTTTACAAGCAGGAGATGCATGGAAATAGATGGTGGGGAGGAGCTGGGGAGAGGTGCTGGGTGAAGAGGGCACCTACATCCTCGTGCCAGTGTATCCTGGGGAAGTTCTGAAAGGAGCACGAAGCCAGGCAGTCTGCTGCTAATACAACAGGCCAAGCACACATCCTGCAAAATCCTGAGCTGAAATACAGCCCACCGTTAAACGGCTGCAGGGCAGGGGCTCCCATCTGAAGTAAATGTTTTCCCCTGAGCTCCAGGGAGACCTTCAGCAGCAGTTGGCGTGCCTTGTGTTACAGCTGGGCTCCTACCCTGGCTACAACACTGATTCGAGTGAGTAGCGTAACCCTGTAAAGGCTGCTTTGGTAAACAAAGACCTGTGAGTATGAGTAGGCAGGATTAGATGAGAGAAAAACGCGGCAAGCGGTGCCTCTCCCATAGGAAGGAAAGCTGTTTGCGACAGATGCTCGTACCTGTCCCAAAAGCACTAACGAGTCCCTCAACGGTCAGCTGGCCTCCAACTCCTGGGTTTCTTCATTAGCAATGGGTCAAACCCAGGAAATTCCCAAGGCACATGTTTTTCTACTGACTTCTCTGTGCTACAAGGAAGAAACAGTAAAGGTGATGAGTTAGGAAAGCAGTCTTCTACTCCTCTTTCCTTTTTTTTTTTTTTTCAGCTTTTCTAATAGCTCCACAATAACTGACACACAAAAAATACATGGGAGCTTCCTGTGACTCCTGAGACATGAGGTTGTATTAGAACACACCCAGACTGTGGGAGAAGGGCCAGATCCTCAAAGATACTAAGATGGAAAAAAAGATACTCTTGCTGGAAAAAAGGATCTTCGAGTACCTGGACCTGGCTGGCAGATATCCTCATGCCAAATATATCTGTAACTTGTCACGCAGTAAGTGACATGTGCCAAGCCTCTGGGTTTCTCTTTACATTCAGTAGCGTTCAAATTGGCCCTAGAATAGCAAACAGTTCTCTGGAAACGCTTACCTCAAGCCTAGGGAGGTGACACACGTACAGTTCCCTCTCCCAGCTTGCTCTGCAGCATTATCGAGGCTGCCAGGCCAAGTACTGAAAATTCATAATGAACCTTCATTCTGCCTGCTCACACGTGTGCTGCACATACGGCCTTGAACCATGGGCTGCACCAGACCACGTCCAGAATTCTCTTTCATGAATTTGCTTTGACTGAAGCCAATGGCCCAGACTATTTTCTCTGAAGGAATCCCTCCCTGCCTGTTCAGCAGGTAAACATCGGTGAAGTACAGAGAAGTGTTCAGGGACAAGACACTTTAGCATGCAAGAAGGTCTGTACTGGTGGATACGACCATTATTGGACAAAAAAGGGAAAAGGAGGTGGGAACAAACAGTTCTGGTTCCTTAAAAATATCATCTACCAATTAGCCAAGCTAGTGAGCACAAAAAGGAATGATCTAAGACATTATGACTATGATGATGGCTAAATAATGATAATGTGAAGGAAGGTGTTAATTGTAAGTAAGGCTGTAGTATGGCCAGGGAGTCCCAACATACTCAAGCAGAGAGACCCTTAAGCATAGTGGATCCAGCAAGCAAACTCTGCACCTACCCGGGGACAGCATCATCATTAATCGCTGTATGCATTATTGCCTTCGCCTGAAATTATCTGTCCCCTCTTTGAAGAAATGAGCTGGACTTAAAACAGACTTCAGCTTCTGAAAGATGCTAGAGCTCTGGCTGGAGAAAACAAAAAGTGCACAGAGATGGATCTCCACCACTTACCATGTAGTCCAAATGATATCGGGCTGAGAACAGACTCACACCAGCCCATCTGCTGCGAAACTCTGACCTTCCCTTTGACACTGCAACCACACCTGCCATATGCAGCATGGCTACAGCTACAGATTGTGCCAGAGTGACACCTGCCTTGCTCATCTCTCTCGCACAGACTGAGCCCCTGTTCCCAGCAGTTCTAATCGAGATCACTTCATACCTGCTGGCAAAGTGGGCTTACGGAGCTCCTCACACCTTCTGCAACACAGACGATGGCAACTGACGTCTAGTTAGAGCTGACAGCTTCTCTCTGGAGTGCCCACTTCCAGCCATCCTCCTCTTCTGAAGTCCCACCACTGCCACCAAGCAGTCCTGGGACAATCCCTTGCTGTCAGGAGTGTCACAGAGGCTACAAGAGCACAGGTCTGGTTAACAATGATTCAGAGGTTTGTTTCAAAACAAACACTACTCTTATTTCAAACAGAGGCAGACGGGTGCCTGGTCAATTGGGGCAGTCAGGGGCAGCTGCAGACAGCCAGCGTGTGCTCCTGCCCAGTGTGACAGGCCATCCAGGCATGAAGCTGGGCAGGTCTCTCTCTTGTGGAGAGCCTATGGGCCACTGGAAACCCACGCTTTTCTGCTTCGTGCTACCGTGGGAATTACACTTGTTGCATCTCAGTTTAGCCATGTGAGAAGTGAAGAAATAACCTTCATCGGTCTGGGCACTGACTCCAACCCGCGGGCCACCTTCCCGCCTGACCTCGGACCTGCCTGGGCACTGTGGGCTTGCCCAGTGACCTGGACCCTGGGCTGACCCTGGCTGCACTGTAACAGAAAGATGTGAGACACTGAACAGCCACGGAAATGCCCTTGGCCAGGACTAAAAATCCCACCTGCAGCTTTTTAATGCTTCCCAGCCAGCTCCCTACCCAGAAGGCAGAGCACAGCACAAGTGACCAAGAATATTCATTTTATCAGAAAAATCTGTTCCACTGCGAACAGAAATATTAAAAAACCCTTTGATTTAAAATTTAATAAAAGATATGAAGTCAGTAAAAAGGTTTGGGTTTATTACAAAACATTGCTCTGCTTATTATCTGAATGACTGTGCAAGGGAAGCTCCGCTCTGGTATCGCTCTGGTTATATATGCTTTCTGGGAACAGCAATGGTTTCTACAGCCATTAAATATTTGTCTGCATGACCAGTGTGTTCTCCCTCCTGCCCACCTGCTCTGATAACGTACTTTCCCTGAGAGATGGAATGTTTGCCATACCAAAATAGCAACTAAATGAATGAAAGTTCAATTAGAGCTATAAATAGAAAGGGCACCAGGTTTTCACGGTGCACATGTAAGCTACTTCACACCCACTTCCTTTTGTCTGCCATTAACTCTGAGCTCTGAAGTGAAATAACCTTTCTGCACTTTGGAAGAACAAACAGCAAAACAATAAAGAGATCAAATTGTTACGAGGAAGTCAGTGAAGCGCTGTGTAGGAAAGATGGAGAGACTATTATATATATATATAGTGCTGTGCCCCACAGCCAGAGTTGGCAAATAATAATACCCAGGTTAAATTTTAGCAATACCTGCGTAGGAATTTGGGGATGGCTGAATGAAAACGCCTTGGGTGGAATGTTCTCTGCTTGTTCTTCTTTAACAGTCCCACTCACGCGTGACGTGGAGTAGAGCCAACCGCTCAGTCTGCGGGTAATGCACAGCTGCACCTCCTGGTGGAAACCAGCTCCCAGGGCTATGGGCAGCAAAACAGGGAGAAAAATATATGATGAGAAGTAAAGAAAGAAAAGCTGAAAAAAACTCAAACCTACTTTTTTTTCTTAAAGGACAAAACCCTCTTGCTTTTCACACAAAAGACAGAGCACACTGGCACGATCCCAAGGCTGCTTTTCCACGTCAATAAATGCTTTTCATGTTGCCACAAGGCGTGTTTAGGACAACCACGGGTGGAACGGAGGGGGTTACAAAGGCAAATGGGCTGAGAAGGCGTTCTAGGAGGCAATCTCTGCTGCAAGGCATCGTCCTCACTAAAAAAGCTCACAAACCCTCACACTGCACTGTATTTTCTCTTGTTTCCCCTGGACTGGCGCTGTCTAGAAAGAAGTTGTCTTGTGGAAGGCTGTTAATATTCAATAACTGACACCGAGATAAAAACCAAACAAACCTGGGAGAACATAGCTGCGTCAGGCTAGATTAGATTAGGTGGTAACTTGCTATTTTTAGTTCTAGCTGCTGGAAATGGATATCAAACAAAATCTCACTAAAAAGAAACTCCTGCCCTAAATGTAGGCTCATAAAAATATAACGAGTCTGTTATTGTTTCAGCATGTGATGAGAGATCTGCATGTATAAAGGGATGACCTTCCCTCTGTTTATGGAGGTGCTTTGGAGGTTGGTATGTGTAACACTTGGCCTGTTGGGAGTTTCGTGCTGTTTCTAGGTGCAAATGTGATAATGAGTAAGAGAAGAAAGTATCACAACATGTTTCAATGTGTCTGGTCTTCTGATGAGAACTCCAGACCACTTCTGCACAGCTGTCTGAACAGAGCTCCCATCTGATCCTTATCGTTTCACTCCTAGCAATGGAGGTGGCTCTACTTTTTTTTTTTTTTTTTAATTTAAAAATATCGAGGAAACTAGGTGGAAATGCTGACAAGACAACCTCCTGCCTTTTCTTCTGAGCAATGGGACGTGCTAGGTATTTGCTTGGCCATCTCATTCACCTCGGTGTGCACTGCACTGGGGGCTGGGTGGGGAGGTGACTGCACCCGCACACACTGAACAGGTCGCTCCCGCAATCTGCTGCTGAGTCACTCCTTCTCAACCCCGGGACTAGATTTACAGAGTCAGACGGTCACTGCCATCTGTTTTCTCTCACATCCATCCCGAAACACCCCCAAAGGGCAGCAGGGATGAGAAAGGAACTCTAGTTGTGTTTATAAAAGTGCTGCAGCGCGAAGCTGCTTACCCCAGGACTTGCAAGACTCTACACAACGTGAGCAAGGAAATAATCTGTCTGGGAAGATGCTGCCGTACATGAAAGCATCTGCCCGCAGCTAGATTCCATCAAAGAGCAGATCTGCGGATTGATTTTCCCAGTATGACATCTTACATCTGCAGAGCATTCAAAGGTTCTTTTATTAGCCCCGCTGCTGTCCATGATTCAAGCAACATGATGAAACAGCTCGTGAAAAGACACCCAGCTCCACACACGCTGCCCCACTAGCAATACAGCAAGTCGCAGGACGAGGTGGTGGCACAAGCAGAGCCCTGGTGACAGGGGCAAGGGAGGAGCACAGGAAATGCTGCAAGCACAGGCAGCATGAGCGGTGACGTCCAGCGCCGGCAACGGCGTTTCTCAATCTGTCTTCTCATGGAAGCCCACCCAGCCTTCTGGGGACAAAGTCCAAGAATCGGCTTGTGCCAGCACAGCTCACACGAGCAAACAGTACCAGGAATGTTGCAACTGCTGTCGGTGAAAACCTGCACATTCATTTGCTATTTCCGTCTCTCCACTTCGGTTCTCTGCATGCATGGGCATGTTTTTATGCATTTTTATTTTATTTGCAATGACGTCACAGGCAACCTTTTGATGACTTATGACCCACAACAAGCCAAGTACCACTGGCTTATGAAACAATGAAGAGAGAAGAAAGTCAGGAAGAAAGCTGGAATAACATTAATTAAATAAACTCAGTAAACAAAAGGACAGAAGTGGCATGTAATTTCCACAGTGTCCCGCCACGGATACTTCTGGAGGAGGCAGTGAATAAGGGAGGCTTTCCGAATACCAAAGAGATTTGGACACAGCAGAATATGCTCCCTGAGGCTGAGCACCCGAAGCCTGAATAGCCACATCAAACAGTTTTTGGGCATAGTACACAGCATGTCAATTTGCTGGGGACCGGGCTCTGCCACAGGATATGCTAATACTATACAAGAGGTCTGAAAACATCCTTGGAGCAAACACACAACTTTGCATATCCTTCTTCAGAAACAGATTTTATTAGATGGCCTGAACTATTTATTTAGCACAAGCATGCTTTTATGTCCTCAACCTGTTAGAAAGCCCTATTAGACCAGTATGGTGCTGCAACACAGCCTCTGAAGTGTCGCAGGGAAGCTATTCCTGTGCTGTTCCCTGTGTTTTTTAATTGATGGGAGAGGAACACGCTGTTCCCCAGGAGCATTTCCTACTGATTCACTTCTCTTTATCATCTGATTTACAGGTCTGATCTTGACTTTTCACCACACCCAGGTCTCCCACTGACTTCAAGGAACAGGGCTCTGGGAGGGCAGAGTGAAAGTCACCCAATAAAGGTTTTCAAGAAGAAGCTGCTGCATTCATCAGCACCAGAATTTACATAGATCTACAAGACGTTAACAGGTTTGCTATGGCAGGCATGACGAGCTGTGTCAACTGAAGTGCCACGATGAAATGAGGAAGGACTGTGCAGAACAGCCCAAGTATTTGCAGTGACGATCCTTTCCACCCCTTGGCAGAGTACGGCATGTGCACTGCATGTGCTGTCGCACCAGGGCAGACTCCCCTCTTTGCATCCAGGATGCAAAGGTGCTCTAATACACATTATTTGTGGCTTCTGAGGGACTGCAGCGTGTTCAGATCCACTGTCATTTCCTACTGCCCACTCCAAAATGATATCAGAAGCTGTAGTCTCTAAGAGAAGCCGTAACACATCGTGATTATTTTGTTTCCTCCAAGAAGAATTTGCCACAGGCACTCAGCTAATCCTCAGCTCAAATTAGAGATTTCTTGTGCTAGGAGCTCCGTACTCACACAGAGCACAAGTTACCTTTAGAGCCGGACAAACACTAGGGCAGTTATAAAGGGCTACGACGCAGTGCCGAGAACCACACGCAGTGCTGCAGCACGGGAAAGCCTGCTCAGCCCCGTCTCCAGGCCATCGCTGAAGTGGTCTTGAAGAGACACCAGGACACAGTGGGGCTTTGCCAGCTGCATCCTTAGTATATGATCCATCTACAGCAGAGTGATCCTGTGTCTGGACAAACCCAATACCGCAGTGATTCATGATAAACACTACTTTTGTAAGATATAGAAGGGAAGAAATCCTTTCCTTCTGCTGAGGAGAAGAAGTGATACCTTTGAATCTGTGTAAATGATTGTGCTTTTACCCATGGTTCATCTGCCAAGTTCTCTTCTTTGGGAGGAGCCTGTGTGCGTTTTGATGTGTAAAGCAGGATAATGAATTATCATTATTAAAGGGCTTACAAATTGGGCAGGCAAGCCCCAGGTGAGAGGTCATTCTGACTGCACAAAAGAAAACGTTTGGGCTCAGTGAGGAAGCTTGGGTTTCACTGAGAGGACAGGGAAGAAGGTTGTGTTCTGCAAGACTGCAGGTCTGTCTGTCTGACCAAACAGAAACCAGCTCACAGGCTCTTTTTTTCTTCTGAGTTTCTCAGTCAGACCATTTGTAGAGTACACTGAGTAGGTACCATAACAAGAGAATTCATTCCACCCTGAGCTTGTAACAAATCCAGATGCTGCAGAGAGGAACTGAATTTGCCACACGTTTGGCCAAAGCAGAGGCTGCTGCCTTCCCCGCAGAGCTGCAGAGGGGAACAGGGACTGACCCTGCAGACTAACAGAGAACATCCTCCACTCCAGGTGCCAGCGATGTGCACGTGGAGCGGCACCTGCATGAGAAAGAAGCAGCATCTGAGCACAGGCTCTTTGTATTTTGGGGTTAGGAGCAGGATGAACGCTGTCTGAATGCCTAGGAAAGTTTTAGCTATCCTTCCTAGAAGGGGAAGTCCTGGGATGGAGATGGAGCCACCGTTTCATTTATTCCAGAGAGGGAGCCCTCGACAGACTGATGGCTGCCCTGGGTATTTGGCTGAAGGGTCATTTCATGATGACAGCAGCCATACTTGTTTAAGGTAAGCAAGCGTCGCAGCTTAAAGGGATGCTGGGTCCTCAGGAAAA
This sequence comes from Pterocles orientalis, assembly GCA_011057875.1. Classification (NCBI taxonomy): domain Eukaryota; kingdom Metazoa; phylum Chordata; class Aves; order Pterocliformes; family Pteroclidae; genus Pterocles; species Pterocles orientalis. The sequence continues at coordinate 326,185 of WKFP01015015.1, forward strand.
GATGTATCGTTCCTGGGAGAAGGCAGCCAGAGCTAATGAGTACAGACCGCGGCACTGTACAATGGGACGCCTGCTTACCAGCCCGCAGCCTGCTGCTGCTCCCCCCGACATGGGTATTGTTGGTATGGTCATCGTTTCCAGGGGTGGCAGACACAGGCTTCAACCAGAAAAGAGAAGTGTAGTGAAACAAAACTGGAAAGAGGAATCAACAACGCAGGTTACCCAGAAGGCTGAGCAGGGGCCTAGTCCAGCACTTCCCAGAAAATAATCTGTAATATCACTAGCTATGGTGACAGCATTCTTCATCTCAGAGCAATCTTTCCCTTCTACAGCTGCAACTCTGGCAGTTATGTGACTCCCACCTTTGATATGAAAGAAAGAAAGGAAAAAGAACTACCTTTCCAGCCCACAGGGTTACAGAAAGATATTAAAACGTGTGGCCCCTAAATTCTGAAAGATAATTAGCAAATAAATGCAATTCACAATATGTAGGCTAAACCACTGCGTCTCATGGGGTTGACACCAACCCTAACAGTTTGTTGAGGGCTCTGTTCGTGATTTCTGAGCATGAAGGTGCAGTTACACTGTGCTGTGTAACAGCAGGCAAGCACCATGCTTGGTGTCCCAGCAATTCCGTGTCAAATATACTTCACTTACAAGCAAAGAAATGCAAATGTACCTTGAGATTTGAGACTCCTGACTGCTTCTCTTGCCTTTGTGCACCCTGTAATGCAGACTAATCAGAAAGTGCCTTCCCTTTTCCCTGTGCAACACCATGGGCTTTAATTACTGACTTTCAGGAGGTGTTTGCATAAGGGTAGCTCGACAGAAACTTGGTGGGGGAAGGAAAAGAAGATCTTAACAGGACGGGAGCCCCTCCTTTTTCTCTTAGCTCTCCAGGATTTAGACCAAGAGGAATTTGGCACATTCAAAGTAAAGGCAATTCTTACAGTGGAAGCAGCACAGCAACAGCTACTCTGCTCCGGCTGCCTGCTGCAGAGGGCAGGGCATCTCAAAGACATGCAGGCCTGGGGAGAGAAGGTGTCCGTGACCATTTACTTAAGCTTATCTCATCCTCTAGCAACAGAAATATCAGGCTTTATCTATTTTAAGTGCTTGGAAAAAATGTTTGCACTGACCTCCCTTTGTGAGCGAGCTGCATCAAGTGGCGTGAGCGGGATCGTTTTCCCCAAGTTCCCAAAGCCGCAGGACAGGAGACAGCACGTGTGTCAGGTCCCTCCAGGACATGCGACAGCCAGAGCTGTGCTGGCAGTCCCAGGTCCCGCAGCGCTCTTTGGCCCAAGCGGGCTCTGGCAGCAGGAGTCTAGACAGGGCAATTTGGGACGGCAGCTTTACTGCGGGCCTCAGGAGGAGCCTGAGGTAGGCTCAAGCTTTTGATTCATATTCAAGCTCTTGTATTCAGCGCTACCTTAGCCCAAACCAAAGAGGCTTAGTTTAGTTTTTTTCTCCTTCCCTTCATGAACCTCAGTCAGATGTTTTCCTAGAGCAGAATCCTCTCCACCCCTAGCCATCGCTGTTCTCCAAGCTGCCAAAAGCTTTGCCTATTCTTTCCTTACAGTCTCATCAGACGGTGGCAGTAAAACTCAAAGACCTTCCTAAAATGGTCCAACCCGGATGCAGCATGAGTCTTCCTCTTCCTACACAGTGCCCTGCAGAGGCCAAAAGAGCCCAGAGGATGTTAGAAGGTGTTAAGAAAATACAGTTGTGCCACAGTGTACTTTAATAATGCGCTAACACCTTGAATCCATCTGCAGTCCTAGTCATGCCAGTGCTATACCCTCCTTTTTCTTCAGAACTAGGGAAGTCTGAGGTGACACTGTTGATGAAGGACATTAAACGGCTTCAGCAGCAGGAGAGAAGAAACAGATCAGGCCTCTCTCAGTTGAAAAGAAGATGACTGAAGGGGAACACACTGGAGCTCAGGAGTGATGCAGTGAATACAATCAGGGAATGATTTTAGAAAAATTCTTCCTGTAACACAAGAAGGAGGCAAAAATAATTGTAATTATTAGACTGCAGTTGTGAAACAGAAGAGCGTTTGCAGACAGTGATTTGCTCCAAGGCTGCTGCCTGAATGGGCTCTCTGGGGCCATCATTCTTCTTCTCTTTTTTTGTTTCATTTACCTGTGGAACTCATTGCCACAGCCAGAAGTGAAAGTCAAAAGTAAAAACTGGTTCAGAAATTATCTAAAACAATTCAAAGAGGGGTCATCAAAGTCCAGTGAACATAATGGTGTGAATGTTACGTTATTGTTTCTGTTGTCTTGTCTTTCCTCATTCTTTTCCTGCCTTCCCCTTCCTCTTCCTTCAACGTATATCCCATTTGCTGTGACTCCTAGTTTCAGTGTTACTTCTGGGCTTGAAGAGATGGTTTCTTTTGTGTGCCTTCCAGCCACAGGGAGCAACTACGTTTCACAACAGTTCAGAGCCAACAATGAGGTGTTGGGATCTGCTGAGATGTTTTTCTCCAGAAAGCAGATTTCAAGGTACCAGAAAGCTTGGCAGAACCAGGCATTGTCCGCAAGCAGAGGTAATACACTGTCCCAAAAAGATGGGCTTAGGCCCAGAAGTGTTTCCTGGGTGTTGCATGATTTCCTTTTCTTTCAGCCTTGTGCCATTTTTCCAGCTTATAAGACCAACTCACACGGACTTGTGCCTGGGTCAAGAGAAGCAGCAACCAAGCAATGCTTCCTCCTGTCCCATCCAGAGGAATAAACTCTAGTAGTGGAGGGCCTGCGTAGCTTGCAGGAGGTAGGAAGGCTGATGCTACTCTGCAGGCAGCCAGCCTGCTTTTCTGCATTCCTCTTGGCCCAACAGCCTGACCGATGCATCAGGCGCTTATCCTACCTCTCTCACCCTCGTTAGCTACAATGGAGAGAAGAAGATATCACTACCAGAAGCCTAGAGGGGGATGAGAGACTAAATGTTAATGTTCTGTCTCCCCTCGTGCCTGAGCAAAGATTACAAATCTTTCTTTAATCATTCCCCAGGTGAAAACACACTGCAGCAATTATCCCTCTCAGCTCACTGCCGGAGCGCCTCTCCCTCCCTGTCAGAACAGAGAAATACCTGCTCTCGCTGCCCCGACACCCTACAGGTGCTGAGAGTTGCAACATGTCTCTGAAGCCAGCGCTGAAGCCCTCGCTCCCCTGATGGTATCGCTGCACTGAACAGAAGAGCTGGAGGTGATATGGAGGAAGGGGGACCACGACCTGGGAGGTCAGCAGCTCCATCACTCTGAGACACGGCTCTGGGAGAAATTAATCACTTGCGATGGGAAACCAGCAGAACAGGACTTGAAGCAGTACTTTATCTCAAGCAGGTGCCTTCAGACTGTTCTGCTGGAGCTGCTCTTCACCATGAGGTGCTTAGCGGTGTGTTCTACCTTCCTGGCCCCACGGCCCAACAGAGCTGTCGGGAGCTAGACTGCCACCACAGCCAGCACAGTCCTTGCTCACTAGCAGACAGGAACAACCTGCTCCTTTTACAAAGGTGGCACTCTCAGAGTGGTATCTCCTGATCTAACTGTTCCCCTTCATTAATATCAAGAAGTTGAGCTGAGGGTAAGAATTCAGACGTGTGTGGCCCTGGTTTGAGGGAACATGGGGCAGGTGTTACCCTAGGGGGTGACCCTGAGCATCCCTCAGATCCTACGAGAGCTGATGAAACCAAAGTAGAAGCACTTCAGTGCAAGAATAAGAGAGGGCTCCCACTGGGTTAAACATGTTCTCAGCACGACTGGGAGGTAGGTCAAGCCTCAGTCTGCACCTCACTAAGAACATTTTCTTAAAAGCTGCCCAGCAGTCCTTGCGGTCTCCCAGCTGTTCCCTAGAGTACGCCACTCCCTCTCGGCTCTACTTGCATACTTGCTAGTGCAACGGAGGCCAGTTATAACAGAATGAAAAAATGAGATGAAGTGCTCCGGAGGTGACAGAAGCAGCACACTGGCAGAAGTGTAGGCCACCAATACTACTGGTTTCAACGGTCTTTAGAGATACAGAACCTGCATCTCCCACGTCTGTAACACGCTGTAGTGGTTTTGACCCGCTTGGCTAGCAGCAAACAAATACCTCACAGCCGCTTGCTCACCCTTCCCACTCCTGGGGACAGGGAAGAGAATTAAAGGGGTAAAGGGAAAAGAGGCTGGTGGGTTAAGAACAATTTAATAACTAAACTACAATAATATCAGCAATAATAATGATAATACTAATAGTAATACATATATAAATATACAGATATACAAATGAGTGATACACAGTGAAACTGCTCACCACCCAATGACCAAGGCTCAGGCTGTTCTCAGCTAACGATCCTGGAGCAGTCAGTCCCAAAACTCCAATCCCAGAAAATACAGAAGATCCCAAGCATCTGAGAGACCGAGAGCCAATTGAGAGAGTGAGATGATCCCAAGAGAGGGACGATCCAGAGAGAGAGAGGGAGAGCACTTCCGGACAGATTCTCATCTATATACTGGGCATGACGTGCATGATATGGAATAGACCATTGGCAATTTGGGTCTCAATCCTAAACTTAAGGTCGAATCCTAGGCTAGTAATTGGGCTGTGCTCCCTCCCAGCTTCTCCTGCCCCTGCAGACACTGGTGCAGTGGAGAAGATGAAAAGTCCCTGACTGTCCTGGCAGCAGCTGTAAACATCAGTATGTGATCAGCTTCTCCTCAGCACAAATCCAAAACACAGCCTCACACTAGCTGCTATGAAAAAAGTTAACTCTGTCCCAGCCGAAACCAGGACACAACCCGAGCAATCACAAGAAAATACACACATGGGGTAATTGAATTTTTTTCATGTTCTCTTGTGGTAGCTCTCCTCTTTTGGCCGAACTCCTCACACTCTAAAGGTAAAGCACACCTAACACTGTAGCATCAAAGCCAGCCAGTGGTCTTTCAACTGTTTGTGATGGAGGTTGAGGAGTGAACTCCAGGAGAAGCCTTTGTTGTACAGCAAAGTGGGCTCAGCTGCAGTGGAGAACCTAGAGGAAGATCCTCTGCTACAGCTGCTACGATCCAGACACACAAACCAGCAGTTTGGAAGAGGACTCTTCCAGGACCAAGCAAGCTGAGCAGACAGACCTGTTGACTAGTGCCCAAGGCTTTTTCAGTTCTGACCCTCTCCTTTCCCCCTGGGACCAGTCACAGCACCGCTATACAAAGGTGCTGAAGTGTGACTACTCGAGGAACGGCTCAGCAGTCCGAGACAACCACCCTCATCCACCAGCCGCACTCCCAAACTGTACAGACTGCCAAGCGGCAGGATTCACCCCAGAGCTGGTTAGGTCACAAATCTGTCCAAATAGGGCCATTATAAAGGAAGTAGGAAGCTTCACTTATTTGGGTACCTTTGGAAATAGCATGTCTGTACAACCCTCATTTGGCTGTCTTGTGTGCATGCATTATGAAACAGCCTCATTGCACACACAGGTAATATTTTATTTTTGCCTCCTTTCCTACACAGGACAGGGCCTGCTCTAAGGATGAATCAGAGGAGAAGGCTATTGTCTGTAGCATCCCAGCCTCAACAGCTGCTGAATTTGGACAATGATGTGTAAGTGAAGCAGGGAACTGTAGGAAGAGAAAGGATTAGGGCAGCCAATTGATGCCCCGAGGACTTGGCAACTATCCTGCCCCTGCCAAGCAAAGTAACGAACCAGAATTTTTCAGGGTTGCTCACTAAGTATGTGTGCACGCCCCCCCTTGCTGAATGCTCATCTGCACAGCCTGGCACTAGGCCTGCAGAAATGCAGGAAACTTGGTCACCGCAAGGAAAAATGTTCTTTTTTTAAGCTTAGTGTTTACCAGCCTCAGTTTTGTCTGTACAACAGGGACCAACGTCTCTGGGCTTTTCAGCAAGAGACTTGCGAAATACGTAGGTATCAGTGGGATGAAGGGCACAGAAAAGCTCAAGGAGAATATAATTGGTTTTGTCTGCAAGGTACCATTTGAATAGTGGATTGCAGCAAGGCCTAGAGATATGCTCACATGCAAAATGAGAGAACTTACACCGACTGCTGGCTCACAGCACCCTTCTTCCACTACAGCTGTGCCTCTCTAACTAGAGAACAAGAAGCTGCTTCCAGGATCTGGCACAGGAGCGTATAAAAACCACCCATGTTTTAATCTAGCATTTTTCCATCAGATCTCAAAGCACTCTGCAAAGGAGATGCCCATTACCCTTGCTTTACTGTTCTGGAAACTAGGGCACATGGAGGTGAAAGTCAATTAACAAAATGCAAAACTGGCATTCAATACATCTGGATAGTCTCATGATAGTCCAGCCCCTGGGCGCTGATGCCCCCTTCTCCCAAAAGTGGCTGCAGGGTTTCCAGCTCTCACAGCACATTTTTCCTTTGCTATTTCACCCCGCAGTCACTATTACCATGCCCTCTTTCAGCTCTGTTGTTTCCAGTCACTTTTGTCTCTGCTCAGTTTCACCAGGCTTCTCCAGGAGAGCCTATTTCTCCGTGGCTGTCTGTTCCCAGGTAAACTAACTAGGAAACTTTCTGCCTCTGGAATTTCTATTCTGGATGATCCACTCTTGCACACAGACAACGTTGAGCAGATAGCTGGGAAGACAATCATCTTTTTAAGGTAGGTCTCTGAGCCAAAGCAGAGTCACTGAAGTATCACAGACGTACAGGACAGCCGGAATCATCCGCAATGTAGGTCACTCCAACAGCTGAGGAAGGGAGTGTTTTGTTTAGCTGTAGCCATGGTTACAGCAGCCTATAACTGCACGCATTTCCGTTTTGGAGCATTCGTGGGGTAATATAAATTTCCTTGATGCCACAGGCCTGTTAAAATGCCATACAGTTATTCAGTGCGTTAGTGACACACTGCTCTTTGGCATGGCAGGCTGGATGTGGGCTAGTGTGCAGAGCGAAGTGTCACCGGAGGTTTATGGGAGGAAGCATCGCTGCTTCTCAGCTACGTAGGAAGGGAACCAGGTAAGAGGTGCTTGACTCTTCAGTTGCCTAAGCATGAGGAGACCTACATTCTCCACACACCGAAAAACCAGCCCCCAGAGAGGGTGTAAAAGCCTGCTACAGTTAAGGGCGAGCTATAGCACGGAAGCACAAAGCTTAGCTTCTGTTTTAAATGGTGTTTTGACTTTTTTTTTTTTTTTTTAGTTTGGCAGCTTAAGCTGGAATTACCTGAAGCCTTAAAAAAAACCCAAAAAGAATGACCAACCTGGTTTGTGGCTTCTGCCTTTAGTCCATAGCCCTGCGTGTCTAAGCTTGCCGTGGAGCTATGCTGAGGCAAACTGCAAAAGCGCAGGGGCGAAGGGTAAAGTAAGTAGAATATAACAACTCTATTACATTAATGATACATCCAGGCAATGAAATTGATGCAAGCGGTTAGTACTTTTCAGTGTCTTTAAAGCACAACTCCTTGAGCAGGTGCAGGAGAGTGGGCGTAGTCTTTGCCCCACTGATGTCAGTGGGAACGCCCAGCGCCTTTTGAAGCAGATCCTGTGTGGAAATGCTCTGCTGCTCCCCTCCTGGGAGCGTGTGAATCCTCAAGAATCCGAGCTGCCTTTTAGCTGCAGAGGTGACTGATTTACACAAAACCGGATAGCAAGAACTTCCTGAGATGACCTTGTTTTGTGAGGAGATTCTAATCTCATGACAAGTTTGTCTAGCCAGATAATGACAGTAATTAGCCAGGAGGCAAGAAGGTGGATCTAGGTATTCCACTTCATGAGTAAGAAGGATGTTTTATGGCAGTGGAATTAGGAGGAGGATGGAAACTGCTAATATCCTTCAAAACGGAGTGGGAACAAACAGCACAGCACAGAGGAGTGCACTCGAGAGGAGATTCCCCAGCCTGCTCTCCTCCCAAAGTGGAGAGGCTCGGAAAGAAGAAGGTTCTTTTCCAGAATAAGCCAGTGCTGAGCCAGTACTGGCATTTAACAGGAGCAGCATCACCCTTATCATTCATCCTGCTACACAGCCCAGTTTGTCTGAAACATGGAATTGGGGACAAAGAGGATGAGTGCAATAAACAGATGTCAGCATTTCAGGTATTCAAATTAAATTTGCAGTGGATAAATGAGTAAACAGAAGAGGTGGGCTACAGCTGATCTCTCAGTGAATACCACACTGCACAGCCTCATTCCAGGATATGATAAACTGAAAAATATCCTTGCAGCTACCGTGCAGCTTGGCAGGGGCAAGCCTGCTGCAGCACTGGCAGATTGTCACCTCTCCTTATCTCTTGTTGCTTCCAGTCAAATACTTGCAAAATGTTTACTTACTGGGTAGATAACAACCCATAGGAATGGAGAAAAGAGAATACTTAAATCAAAAGAACATGCAATTTTTTTTCCCTGCTAAAAAATGTTCTTTATAAACCAAAGGTGAGACATTCCTTGCAAACATGTAGCTCTGGTGGTATCAAGAGGTGCAGCTTTGCCTTTCTGGGGTGCTGCCAGACACCCTGAAATGATAGTGTGGGGAGGAATGTGAGATTTCCCCCTTTCATCATAATCGTTACCTTGAAGCCTAATTACAGCCATTTAAACACCAGCATATTAACCACGCTGCTGCTGATCGCTGCACCGAAATGCACAGCCCGACCGGGAAGTTCTCAAGTTCTCTCCTGAGCTGGCTGGGCGGCTCAGGCGTTGCACCAGAGTTTGGACAGGGCATGGAGCAGCGGCGGGTGGCCTGGGTCTGGCACTGTGATCCACCATGTGGCCATACTCCACGTGCCACAAAGGCTAGTGAGATGCAGGTACACCAAACAGAGAGCTCGGCCACTCCGTCCCAGAAAATCTGCAGACCAGGATTGTGTCAAAAGATGACTGCAAGAGTAAACATAACCCAGAGGCAGCTAACAGCTACCCACACGTCACCTAGGGCTCCTCCTGAAATACAACCACCACGAGCCACTGCAAGATGATCTCTGCAGACCCATCCCCACTACTTCCAGTAGCTGTGACGAACGCAACGCCTGGTCATATTTGGTGCCACTGTTCTGTCACAAGACTTGTCCCCTTCATTGTGTTTCATAATTCCGTCGCTGCACACTCCAAACCCCAGGCTCTTGAGCTTCCAAGCACTTTGCCTTTTCCCAAGAGAACTTGAACTGCTAACCCATCTCTAGCACAACACTGTCCCTTCAACAGCGGAGACGGAGCAGGGAGCTGAGAACACTAACTCTTTTACAGCCTCATCTGCTATTACGCGTGACACCAGCTAATTACTGCATGGCTCCTAGCGCTGCTCCTCAGAGGTGGGCCACCCAGCACAAGCCAGATATTCACCTGCTGTAACTGGGATGTCTTAGGGGGATATCCATGAGCTGCAGACCTGACACTAATGAAGCTCTCGTGCGTCTGGTCACACTGTAAGGTGGGTGAAACCAGCACGGCCTTACTTTAACTTGTTTGGCTATAAACTGTGGCAGTTCAGCTGCTTCATGACCAGCCGAGACACCCCTGCAGCAGAGGCGGGATCCTCTGAGGGCTGGAGCAGAGAGCTCGGGCAGGAATAACAACAGCTGCCCCAATACAAAGTGTTCCGACTTGTGAATCAAAGCCCTTACTAAGATCCTGTCATGTCCAGACATGTTTGGTACTTACTCCTGCAGACATAATGTGAAGGCAAGGATCCATCCTTTTTCAGGTGCATTTTTGGGGTTTTTTTCCCTCTTCTGCAATGGGAGAGGAACACAAACTGAAACATGCACTTGCTGAAAGGCTGGAAAGAGGAAGTGCTGTTTAATTTGCACATTCCCTGTTTCTGATGAAAAGTAGGAAATATAAATCACAGTCTTTTATTTCAAATTTGGCATAAAATTTGCCTTCAAGGTAATGTCAAATAACAGACTTCACACTGCTTGGAATTAGGCTGATGACATTCAGCGAGAAGTACAAGGCAAAGGCTCAGCTCTGGGAGCATTTTATTTTGCTACATTTCCCCATTTAAACCTCATCTTTGAGAAACCCACAGAAACAGCAGCAGCAGAAGCTAGATAATAACTAGTAGCTATTAAAATTTTCACACATTTTTACCTGTAAAATGCACCTTCCCTCTTTCTGCCTCATATCTTCTAAGTGCTGCAGAAAAGCCCTTACTTGAAATATTTTAATGGAAAAAAAAATCAACTTTTTTTTCCCAATTATTTTTTCCCCTCTTTTGCTTCCTTCCTCTTATGTATTTGGCCTTGTTTTTCCTCCTTTCTGGGCTCCTCCTGTTTCCACCTAGAAACACTTTTGGTTACACTGGAAATGCAGCCAAAGACATTCATCAATCCAGAAAAAGTGTCAAGTGAGTTTATGTTTTGAATCTGAAAGAATAAAAGCAACTTTAAACTATTCAGTGAAGCTATAAAGACTTCTAACAAACTCATTCATCCCTATGTCAGCTGTATGCTTAAAAGTTTTCCTGAAAACATATATTTTGTCACAGATGCTATCTTTTTTTACTAAAGTTATTGTGGACAGAACTATATCTCATTTATCTGACTTAACCACAGATGCGGAGAGATAAAGAAAGGCTTCTGCAGCAGAATGACAGTCTCCACATCCAATGGGAGGAAAAGAGACAACACTGACTTAGTGAAGAAATTAAAAGCTACAAGCTTGCAAGCAGTGACCACCTAGATCCCTCCTCATCCACGCTGAGATCACAAGTAAGTTTTACTTCACTCTGGCCTTTGAGATAAGGCAGATGAGTGGTTGTGCACAAGCAGCATTCGAGTATAAACGAGTCTGTTGTTCTTACAGAAGGATGCAGCGACCTTTTGTCATTTTGCGAGCAGTGCTCTTTCCAGAAGTGGCCTGCTCCCGCCATCTGAAGTCAAATCTCTGCTTTATTCCCTGCGGGACACAGACCTGATGTTTGTGCAATGACAATGAGTAACTGGGCTTCACATAAAAACATCATGAAATTACTCCAAACATGTGACGCTGGCATTCAAAGCAAGTACTTCACATTACTTCACTTCATGTCTGTGACTGTGTTGCATATTTATTTGAGAATCTGTAGTGTTGCATGAAGGGAAAACCCCAGAGACCTGGGTCACCTACCGTCATGACAATGGTCATGAACGACTTCATGGTCTTGAGAAACTGCTGTGCAATGGGATCTGAACGCACTCAGAGGAGCTGCAAGCTATTGGCAAGCCTTACACGATAAAAACAGTCTCTTACTCTATATGAACTGCCATATTCTGGCTACTCTACTCACACACAGAGCCATCTCACCTCAGCTGCTCTCTCCACGCGGTGGTCACAGCTACCCTACACGGACGTGATCCTCCTGAAAGGCACGGTTACACATGGTCTCCTCAGCAGGGAAGGCAGATTGCAGAGGTCACCATCCTGTAGCTCAGCTGCTCTGTCCCCGCTTTCTCAGTCGTGACAGCCACTTCAGGGCATGAGGTTTGCAGCAGGGCTTTGTGAATATTTGTATCTTCCAAACTGAAAAAGAGCAATATCAGATTTAATCCGGAGGGATGGAGCCCATACAAGCTCTGCCTAACTACCAACAGAATTCAGGATTGGCAATTTCTAAAGACAAAATTGTGTTTGTGTACAGCTGCACTATTCTAAAGAACTAGTAGATCTTCCTTATCCTCCCCCTCTAACCCCTCTGAGAATAACACTTGTAAGAAAGTGCCTCCACTCTGAATCAGATCAGGAATTTTTATCTGATTTGGCTTTTCAAAACATATAAGTGAAAATCTGTTTTGGAAGGTAGATGCAGAAGTCCCTGCCTAGCACACCGAAACAGAATGATTCCTCTGATTTCTGTGAAACATTGCCACAATGTTTGGGCTCAGCCAAAGAGCATTTCCTGAGGTTAATTTCAAACACATTGTTCTTTGAGCAGTGGAATTAATGAGTCCTAGTTCACAGTGTACCTCTGTGCTTTGTCACAAAAACCTCTACCCTTATGTCAAATTTAGATGAAATTAGTCAATGTCTTCAAAAGTTATTAAGAGGAGACTGCTGAATGATGAGACAGATAGTATACGCCCGCAGGCTCATCTCCTCCAGAATTCAAGCTGAAAATGACCCATACGGCTTCTGCCCAGCCCAGCAATTATCATCGCTCACAGTAAACAGCAACACAATATAAACAACGCAAATTCATTTGTATGCAAATATTACACTGCTGTGCCATGCACAAGTATAAATCATGCTGTTGGGGCTATAATAATTCCGTGATTGATTTTAATAACTATTCCTCTTAGTGACACATGTTCTATTAAAACCTGCATTGTTAAACCTAATAAAGGAGATTATGGACAAAGAGGAAACAGTGACCCAAGTCTCAGAACTAAACACACACAAGAGTTCCTGCGTCTGGCCAGCTGTAATACAATGAAACTCTTGTCGCAGGCACTAGGTGGGTCTTCCCTTGTCCCATACCCAGGCATCGCATGAACAGCTAAGTGAGAATAAGTCCCATGCAATCTCACCCAGAAATTGTTCCCTCAGTGAAATTCCAACTTTAAAAAAACCTGAGATTTTTCTTAAAGAATTTGCCCAGCTCAAGCACAGGAAACATCTAGATCATGAGCGCTGCAATACAGGCATGTGGGTAGGGAGTAACGTTAATGACCTGGCTTGGCAAACCCACGACAGCCAGAATACACCCGAGAAAGACTGCTCGTAAGAGACGACTCCACCTCCTGAATGGGCAACTACCCTTCTGCATTTCTTTTCTACCGGTCGTTGCTCAGAGGACTTGTTTCACAGGATTTGTTGCTGAAAAACCTCTGTGTTCATACTCTTCCCTTTTAATGTGAATCTATTAACCCTCATTTATGCATTGCTATGGAAATGGGTGTCACGACCAGAGAACTGTGACTTCTGGAAGGGAACATATATGAGCAGATAGCCATCAGTCTGTCCATGCCTGTAATCACTACACAAGCAAATTTCTAAGATTTTTGCCACAGTTTGAGATTTCTGGACTGAGCTTCTACAGCTGAAGCTGCTGAGTGGTCCACTTATCAAGAGGTTCATTTAAAAACGCCCTCCTAGCTCCCAGCCCCTCGGCTAAGCCAAATGTCCCCTTCTGTATATATTTCACATGGAGATGCCGGGTTTTTGTTCTACTTACTCTAGCCACAGAGGCTGGTCTCACTAGTCACCTCCCTGCCGCTCACGTTAGCGGAAACGACTGCCCAGGTACCAGCACAGGCAAACCTTGGGGCTGTGCAGGGTGCAGCTGGCCTTGGCCTTTCCTGCGCTAAGCCCCTGCCACGTGCTGCCATCAGGTGTAAATTGACAGGCCTGAGCCAAAGCCCTTTGATTACAACGGGGCTTCCCAAGGTTTGCCTTAGCTCTGGGTGTCCTCCACCTGCCAAAGAGAATGCAAACAAAATTTAATTCCCTGTACTAACACCGCCCAGACATGGATCAGGCTGTGCATCCAGAATTAACGCAAGTTGGGCCATTTGTCCTCCTCCAAGCCTCCTGGGGTGGCTGAGGTGTTGTATTTCTCTTCCTGTCACCCATGCAGATTTTTATTCTGATGGTTTAAGCAAGGCCACGCCAGAACAGAGGGACTGTTTACATGAACAGCTCACAGCCCCCGCGTGGGAGGAGCCCCGAGTGCTTGAGAGGATGAAGGTAAAGAATTATTAACATTTATCAACAGAAAGAGCATAAAGTGAGGATGCTGATGTGGACCGTTTTCCCCTCTGCAAGCACTTAGGTGTGTTTACAGAGGGGGAGACAGCCTTTCCAAGGGCAGATCGGCTACGGAGAAGAAACCAACACCTGGAAGCACAGGTAGGCTGTGCCTCTCTCCGTGCAGCCTCGGTGAGTAACGGCCTCCCCGGCACACAGGCCTCAGAACACCAGCTGTGCCGCTCCAGCACCTGCGCCTCTCGCCACTCTCAGCCTTCTCCTCTTCCAGAAAAGAGCCTACAGGACAAGGATTACTAATCTTATTTTGCAGATGGGGGGACGGGGACAGCAGACAAGGAAGCTGAAAGGAAACCTGCTGCCCTGAGGAACAATCCCTGCGCCAGCCACTGGGCCTGGCAGTCTCGTCTCCTCCAGAAGGGTTTTGTGCACGGAAAGTCGCTAGCACGAACAAAAAGCACTGCTCCCAAGTCCCAGGAGAAAGGATGCTTGGACTTTTCACTCCCAGACGATGGTGCAGCCCAAAGACACACAGCCAAAGAGACTCAGCAGTCTTTGGAAGAAGCCAAAGGATGCTAATGAAGCCAGCTACTTCTGTGATCTTTATCTGAGGCCCTCTGATCTCCCCACACAGCTGCAGGGCCAAGACAGCCCTGTCTGCGAGGATGCTCTGTGCCTCTGCCATTTCCTCTGGGGACGAGCCCCTGCCTGCCAGCCAGGGGAGGTCAAGGAGCAGGAAAGCGGTCTGTACCCTGCCCTGCCACGGCGGCCTCAGCACAGCTGCCCCCCCTGCTTCTAAACAAACGGGGAGAACCCAAACCAAGTCCCAAACTGTGCTGGGCTTGCAGTCATTAAAATGGAAACATTAACGTCACTAGGGCAGACTACAAACTGACCCCAAGGCAAGAGGTTTGTAAAGTTTGGCGTCTCTCCATTTCCCTTATTATCCTTTGCTCCAAAATGCTTAGCAGCTACACATTCAAAATCCTAAATCGCTACTGCAATTGCATTTTCTGCAGATTTGTAAGTTTCCATTTTTCCAAGGCAAACACCAGCTGATTAGTTCAGGAAAAGCAAACAGAATTTTTTCCCTTCTGAACTTTTAACCAACAGAGCAAAACACACCACTGGGCTTCCCTGCTGGGAGTCATTTTTCTTGAACAGCAGACTGGGTCCTCATTCCCCAGTTTGAGCTACATCAGCCATAATACACCCTCGAGGGCAACATCCCCACTGTGCACCGCTGACTTCCTCGGCCAGGTACGGCATGGGAACACGGTATTTTGAGTGCCGTATGACTGATGTGGTCATGGGGCTTGGTTCACAGAGGATAACAAGGAGGCAAGCAACGCTCATAAAGCAATGTGCTGCTGTGGGAAACTCTGGCTTAATATTGATCTGACTTGCACTGAAGTATTTCAGGTTGATGTAACCACGACGGATTAGTCCGAGTTGCATTCCCGCGCCCTTCTCACGCTATAGTTTGTTGGAAACTTCTGTTAAATAAATAAATAGCAGCTGTTTAAGTTGATTTGGGACAAGAAAAGTACAATATCTTTTAGGAAGAAAGACTTGCTTATCAAAGCATCCTCCCCAGGTCACACCTCCACACAGGTCCAAGCGGACCAGGAAGCTGCACCAGCTTGCTCCAGCTCAGGATGGGGTGTTAAGTCTCCAGAATCCTGAACAGGGCTGGACTGACACAAGCATTGATGAAAATTGCTGCCCCTTTTTTTCCCTTAAGGAGCTGGACACTCACTTTTATCTGACCTCTGTCGTTACAGCAGTTGGCCTTCAGAGTCCTCTGAGTGTACAGCTGCAGAACATCTCTTTCCAGCATCATTGTGATTGTCTCTCCGATTTCTGAGTCTCCAGCCCATGTTAACCCCAGCTATGACATCTGACCCTACAATAATTCTCCTGTAGACAGATGCTCTGGGCTTTCACAGTATCACACACTAGGTTTACGTGGCTCCAATCTGCCAGAGAACCCAGAGCAGGGCTCTGAATACACGCTAGAGGCCATGCAGGTCAGGGAGAATAACCTGCCTCCAAAACCTGCATCTGCAGGAAACAAGTGAGTTTGTACAACAGGCATCCCTGATACCAAATGGGGCTTCAAGAGATGAGCATATTAAAAGATATGAGATGGCACCTAACAGCTAGAAATACACACACACACAAGCACTTATGTAGCGATGCAAGAACTGATGGAAAAAAATGAAAATGGAAAAATGCGGTTTCTTCAGGCTGAAGTGAGAGAGAAGCAGCTCTTGTCTTTCCTGCGCTAACAGTGCTGAGCTGTGCCTTACAGCGTGTCCCAGCTGAGGATCCACGGAGCAGCTCAGCCAGCGTGCTGAACCAGATTTTCCACCACACCTTTGGGCTGCACCACACTGTCATTATATCACGCATGCCTGAAATATCTCAGTAAAGCTGGGATAAAGGAACCAAGGGACCTGCTTCTGTCTTTGCCAGCTCTAGCTAGCAACAGCTCTGCATGGCTTCTGGGGGCTGTTACGGAGGGGTGAGGGCAGCCAGTCCCAAGCCCAGAAGAAGACTAGCATTCTTGGGGGGTAGCATCTCCCCGCTGTCTCTGTCAGCAAGCTCAAGTGTCTGTGCAGAAGAACCAAACCATTACAAGTGTCCAGGTCGTTACTGGGCACACAGGGCCTCTCCTTAATCACGTTCAGCCCGTGACACAGATGAGTCAGGTATGTGGGAGAGCACATGCATGCTTACCAAGATACACATGTACTACTGCTTAATGCCCTTGCACGCAGATTTCAGATTCAGAAGGAGAAAAAAACCCAAACCTGAACAAATGCAGAGTCCTTTGCCAGTGCAGAATCCACTGGGCTTGGGGAAGTAAAATCGCAACAGGAAACGTATGGTGACTTGTATGCAAGTGAGAGCTAGCCTTCAGAAGTGACGAGTGCTCTGCACACCTTTGACGAGCTCCAGTGAGGCCAAGCCTCCTGTACAAACACCTCCATAAAAACAAGAATACACGGCCTGTCTGCTCCACCACCCATCTTCTGAATGGCCCCTCACTTCACAACACTTTTCAACTGTTTCTGAAAAATTTCAGGGTCTTCCCATTCATGGTGAAAAGGGCTGAGGACTTCAGAGCTCATTCTTTGTCCAGCCCAAGCCATGATTATTAACATGTTTTATTGCCCCAAGACCCACACAACCACCTTGACGGAGAAGCACGAGTCTTTCTACAGGATGGGCCCTGCCATCTATATCAGGAGATGATCTCTTGCACTTTCGTCATTCCTTTCTCCTGAGTAATACCTTCTCCCATAAATAGACCAGGAGGGAGGGAAAGAAGGAAGCCAAGCAACCCCTTCACCGCCTCACAGAATGTTAATATTCCCAGAAAATTCGTTTGAGGCTAGTTTGAGCCAAGTCAAATGGTTTTGCTTGACCAGCACCAAAGCCTTATTTCAACCTGCAGCCGGGCTGTCACAGTGCCTTTTGATCTCCTTTGTCCAGGACATTCAGACCACTCGTAGCTGTCTGGCTGCAGCGCTGTAAGAAACGTGGCCTGGCGGCACAGCTCGGCCCATAGAGCAGAGGAAGGTCAGGCAGGACCACAGCAACACTGCTGCATCCAGATCAATCCATCAGAGACTGAATGCTTCAGCATCTCCAAGTGGAACTTGCTGGTGCACAAAGCACCATTCCCCTCCCGTTTCTCCAAGTTTAAGCCAGCACAGAAGCACAACTTATGGGACCGAAACCATCTGCCCTCAGCAGCAGAGTGGCCTTGCGCTGACATGCAGAGGTGTCATTCTTGACTCTGCCCGGCTCTTTAGTCTCCACCTCTCCTCTATCGTATTCCTTTGCTGTGGGCTGGCCTTACAGTGCTTGTTATTGCTCCACCTCAGATGTACTTGTCCGGTAGCTTCACCAAGACCCTACCAACTCTGTTCCTGCCTTCCCTGCTTTCAGTGCCATCCGGCCCTGGCTCAGAGTCTTGACATATTTCCTCCACACCCAGACTCACAGCAGTTCTTCACTGTCTCCAACTGAAACCAAGAGCCCATTTGTATCCTGCTTCTGTCCTCCCAGCAGTGCTTGCTCCTCTCCCTCGCCTTGTTCCTGCAGTAGACCCTCAGAAAACCCCAGGGATTTGCACACAGACGCAATCACGGGGGAAACAAACAACAAACCAACATCAGGACTCAGTACACTGCAAACTGCCCAGGTAAACCCAAACGGCTCCAACGTGAGCACAGTTATCTACCTGTACTTTCCTGCCTCCCCAGCAAAGAACCGCATCAAACTTTGACAATATTTGTCATTAAGAGCTTTGGCCTCTCCATCAATGACACTATACTCAGCTGCTAACCGGCATCTGTTAAGCACTTACGCCTGAGACGAGTAGAGCCTCCAGACCTTGCTGTCTCTTACAGCAGGGAAACATTTCTGGGTCCACAAGAGGCGACGGGACTGAATCCACAACTCCAGAGCAGCATTTTCAAAAGTCTTCATCACGGGCCCAACTCCGGCCTTTTGAGATCAGTGGGAAAGCACCACAGTTACTGACTTCAGGGTGTGCTCCAGGCTTCTGAAAACTAACCATAGATTTGCAGGACTTCTTCTGTCATCCGTGAAACTTGGACCAAATGATGTGGTTACACTGCACCTGTATTTTGTCTCTAGGATCCCCAACTATTTATAGTCACTTGAGTTTTACTTTGAGGTGTGTTTGGGTGGATAGGCAGCAAAGACAAAGCCATACACCCAAGTCACCTTACTGTAAACAAGGATATCTTCAAATCATGTGCAGCACCCAGTGAATGAGTGGGTGCATACCTGCACACACTGATTTTGTTTTCTGTCCCCGTTGGACAGCCTGGAGAACTCTCACCTCACAATGGATACTCCCTTGCATCCTCACCCAAACAAAAACACACCCAAAGATAAAACTCCAGGTCAAACAAAATGTCTTCTACTCAGAACAAACCACTGCTTCTTTGAGTGATTTCTTAATTTTACAAGAAATTAAAAGAAACATTTATTGTAAAAATTGAATGATCATTTATAGAATAAATAAAAAAGAACTGGATTCAAAAAGGTGAAATTAGACCCTTCTGCAACATTTCTGTCTTCCTGGACCAACTTCATGGATCTGCTAGACAGGCATTCTGATAAGAACAAAGAAAAGCAGTGTGCTCCCTGAACTACCTCCTACCTGTTATCGTGGTCAGAGATGAGCAGCTGGGGACTTTACCAATAGCCCTGTTTGCTGAATTTCCCCTGCAGAGTCTCCCCACGTCAGATCGTATGTT
This sequence comes from Pterocles orientalis, assembly GCA_011057875.1. Lineage (NCBI taxonomy): Eukaryota > Metazoa > Chordata > Aves > Pterocliformes > Pteroclidae > Pterocles > Pterocles orientalis. The sequence continues at coordinate 345,131 of WKFP01015015.1, forward strand.
AATCAAAGGAGAGTACTTGAAGTACTAACCTGTGTTTCTCTACTTCTAAAACAAACACGCAAGCCTTCAGCTCACACCCATTGTTTTGCATACCTGAACCTTCTCACGTGAACTTTAGTGTCTCCTGCAGCCACACGTGTTAGCAGCAGGGAGGTCACTCAGGGTCCTCGCTGCTAATCCACATGCTGCACATCACCCTGGCTGTTCTCGCACAGCGGGCAGGTAGGGAAGACCAGCAAAGCCCAGAGCAAAGTACCCCTTTGCTGGCAGTGACAGTTGCCACTTTGCAACTCCTAAAGAGAGCCCTCACTCTGAGAAGTTCCCCTCATCTAAGGGCAGAAGTCAATGAGAAAGGAATGGCAAGAACCATGTACAGTTTGTTCATGTAAGAACAAGTTCCTGATCACACTGTCTCAGACTGTGGTTCCTTAGAAAAGGAGAGAAAGTACCCAATGTTGTACAGCAACAGAAAAAACAAACAAGAAGCCCCCCGGGCCATTCCCCCTCCACCACAGGCTTTCCAGAGCAGTTCTCAGCCACCTCTCAGATCCCTCTACCTTCAACATCCAAACGGCTGCTCTTAAAGCAAAACCCATCCCAAGCGGTGTCCTGGATCTCAGACACATTGCAACAGGACAACAGCAGGGGTTGGTTTGCTATTTACACTAACGGACTATGAAGAACCAGAAGGGTAAAGTCACCTCTGTGCCTGCTCACTGAGGCAAAGTGACAGCCAGAGCACTGGGCAGATCAGACCTGTGTGCAGGACCCAGTAGGTCCCACAAATTAGCAGGGTTTCCCTAGTTTGTTCCTCCTCTTCTGCCAGAAAATGGTGTCCAGGTAGAATGTGAGGCCTCTGGACACCTGCCCAGGATTTCTAGATGTCCTACAGATGAGTCAGGGCATTAGATCTCCAGAAATCACAGACATGTCTGCAACACATGTACAGACCGCCAGCCAGACTATCCATTTCTGAGTCACGGTGAGAGACACTGTTTCATCTATTTGGTTCTCATTTGGGTGCCACGCTCTTTGAAAAAGGCAGACTGCTCAGAGCACTGGCCTCCCAGCTAGAACCCAAAGATAGGAAAGGGAGGTTTTGTTTTTCCTACGGGGCAGAGCCCACTGCAATCCAGAGCCACTGAGCTGGCAGAAAGCAAGCCCTTGCAAGGACAGAAGGTATCTGTGCTTAAAATAAGAACAGCTCTTATTTTCAAGCTGCTCTTTGTAGTTTTGGTTCTACTTGAGAAGTTAAGTATTGTAGTTTATATTCTAATATAACCAGCTTTGGAGATGTAAAGCCTTGTTGGTCTTCTTTGGAGAGCTGGTGATACAGAGAAGGCCTAGGAAGAGCCACCTCAAAGCTCTGGTTAACTCGGGATCCTGCCAGCGTTGCAGAAAGTCTATGTACGCCTACACGGAGCATCTGGAGATGCCTCGCTTTTGCTGTGCTGCGGAGACGCAGGGTATCCCCAGGGGGGACACAGAGGCCATCACTCCCCATGCCTGTACAGTATGCTGCAAATACAGGAGCTGGTCTCAAACCAGCAGCAACTCTGAGCATTTTGAAATCTCTGTTCCTCCTCTGAAGACACATTTCAGGCAAACAGGGGCTCCCAGGCTCTGGAACACCCGCTCCAGCGCTGGGGAGGCGATGGAGGGAGCAGGAAGAAGGGCTCCCAAGTGCCAGGCACAGAGGGGAGGCAGGGGGAAGCGGAGCTTGCCGGAGCTGGCTTTTAACAGCTCTGTTGAGAATGGCTCGGGATGGGAACGGCTGTTTGACCCAACTACCTGCAGCACATCCCTGAATAATAACACTGCACTCCAGCAACACGTGTGGTGGTGTTCATTTCCACACAGACAGTGCTGGCATAGGAATAACAATCCAACAGCCTCAGCTGTAATTGCTGCCAGATCAATACAGGCAGCTGAACCCTTCCAGCCACCAGCCACAGGAAGCAGGACATGTCACAGTCCTTCCAAGGCAAACCTCTTCTCCTAAAGAAAGGAACTTTTGCATTGCTGCTTTCAGTCTCTTCCCTGCCTTGAGTGAGCTGGGCCTTGCAAATACTGCAGCTGTAATAACACAACACATGTTGCCAAAGGTCCTGTTGCCCCCCCAGAATGAGCCAACCTGTGAAACACACACTGGACACCCAAAGGACAAGAATTTGCCTACAACGATCCAAGCACTGCAAATAATTTGATAGCAGCACTGGCCACTGTTCCTTTTCAGTTCATTTTCTAAGCAGCTTGGGATGCAAAAGGCGTTAGGCACTACCTTCCGATGTCTTGTCGTGCCTCTATCTCCCCAGCTGTATGAAGAGGAGTCCCTGGCTGCACAGAACTTTACTGGGTGCTTGCAAAGTGCAGGAACCAAAAGAAAAGCCCAGGGTCCTGTCTCTAACGGTGCCTGAAAGGAAGGGGTGTGGGACAGCACAGGTACAGAGCACTGGGCCAGAGAGTCTACGCCCCTCGGTTTCTGCCATTGTGTGTCTCAGGGTCATCTTCAGAGGGAGGTTGTACTTTTATCTTTGCAACCAGCGCCTTTCACTGGAGTTCTCCTTTCACTGGCTCTTTGATTTTAAAGCCATTTATATTCCAAGCCAATCCGTACTAAAAATAGGATTCCTTACTAAGAACGGCACTGGCATTACTCACTTAACCTGCCATGTTCTCATCTCACGCTACGTTGCCACACCTCCAGCTGGAGGAGTGTGCTGCAGTAATCATCCACAACTATGTGCTTCTGTGAGCAGGTTTTGAAACTTTGCCATCCTTTGGAAGCTCCCACTGTTTTTTCTTTCATGTGCTAATACAGTTTGGTGGCTTATCTCCTTTCACATCCTTGGGGCGCACCTCTTCACAAGACTGTATACTGACAACCCAACCAAGTGGGAAAAACACACAGGAGATACAGCGGTCCGCCTTCCTCCCCCTTGCAATTCAGGCCAATCTGCTGTTCTCAGCTGAAGGGATGCTGTTCTTGCATTCAGGAAGAAACAATTTGCTCTCCCTAGAAGCTACTGCATCCTTTGGATCTGACCGTCAGCTACTCCACTCAAAGTGCTCGTCAATTACTAGCAAGGAGGTTTTCGGGCTTTCCTGGTGGGAGGCAGTCCTCCAGCTCAGTTTTGCCAAATGCTAAGCATTTCTGCAGGGTATCGCCCCTCCTCAACCTGCATGGAAACCTACGGGTGTGGGACATACTTCGGGCCAGGTCTAGCTGGGCAGTTTAAGGAATCCCACATGGGGTTTTGTTTTCTTTTTCAGCATTCTTTTGAGTTTTACACACCACTTTCAAGTGCAGGAACATGTTTCCTCCTGCCGTTCATGTCAGAGGTGCAGCCAGTGCCAGAGCTGACTGTCATTTATTTGCTCAGATAAGGGGTTAAATATGCACAGGTAAACCTGGGCGTATGTTCATAATGCAGGTGGCAGTGATACTTTAAAGGAGGCACCTTTCTTTGTTCCCTTAATGATTCATTCATTGGGAGTGTGGGAATTAACCTATATAAATTTTTGCTACTAGGTAGATACACCTAGATCCTGAAATAGTGGATGGGTGAGAACCAGTTATAGAGACTCTACACACTGTCCTGGTAGCACAGAGAGAAACAATCCCACAACGGCAGGCAGGGAATAAACGACTGCACGGAACTGCTCATGGCAAATTCTCTTTATCTCCTGTTTTCCAGTGAACCACCAAAAATCCTGCAGAGCTGCAGCAGACATCTCTGAGAAGGGTCTGGCTTTCAATGAGACCTTCAAACAGTCCCTCTCTTCTGCAGGCTAAAGCCTGACAGCTGGAAGTGTGCATGGGTGCAACTGATACAGCTTAGACTCGGGAGTGAGCCCAGGCAGACACACTTGGGTTGCACCAGCACTGGGAGGCAGGTGTGAGATTGCATCAGGAAGCCAATATGAAAAGGGAGGCTGGCTTTCCAAGCCTGGCTCAGTGCCCCTTTTGTACCTTACAGCTCATCAGCTGGGAGGTGGAGAAGAAACAAATTTGTATTTAGGGCACCTCACTAACGGAGAATTTGTCTCCCTCCCACCTAGCTAGAGGAGGAAAGAAACCTGTGCAGAGTGGGATGAAATCTCTAGGCTAACTCGTGCACTCCTAGTATTTTCTGATTTTGTTGGAAGAACCTTTAAGGCTCGCTGAGCAAGAGTTGATCAGTGTAAGATTCTTTACAGAATACTGGAAGTTTATCCACTGGAAGTTATAAATTACATTAGCACCTGAGGAGCTGTGCGGGTTGACAGCAGCATGAGGCAATAATTTCCTACCGCCCTGAAAGGAGGTCAGATAGTGCTACTGCTGCCAGTGAGGTCTTGGTCGCTTCATCTTTTCAAAGTAGCCTCCATGTGGCGCGGTAACACCCCAGAAACTGCAAAACTTGCCTGCATCTTGCAGGTACCTCCAGCCAACCCTTCCCTCGCAGCAATAGCCCAGAGCACACCATTTCAGACAAAATGTGGGGAAGAGACTAGAGAGTGCAAGCCTGAAGGAGACAGCAAAGAGGTCCAGGAGAGGCATCGCCAGGACAGCAGAGCGCTGGTATTGCAGTGGTGGGAGCCTTAACGGTCACCTGTGAATCATGCCAGTCAGAAATGTGCACACAAAGCTGAGTCTCCCAGGAGATCCTGTCAGGTCTTTGTCTGTGCTGGGGATGAATTCCCCGCTCAACGGTGCTGATTCTCTGAGAAGGCACAGTACGTTTCACAGACCTTACAAAGGGTGGGGAGAAAAGGATGCCTAAAGGTACACAACCAGTATCAGCTTCCTAAGGAAGGGAAAGCAGAGCTGGTGTTCCTGGGGAAACACGCTGTAACCCACAGCTCAGAAGGATGCATGGATTGGGGGCAACAACTACCGACACACACTGCCCACAGGACAGACACTACAGCGAGGAAGAGCAGGAGGCCACACTCCAGGCAGGATGAACCCCTCCTGGCAGGGCAGTGCAGACACAAAACACACCTGCAGTGGCTGTCTCCTGCCCACCGCCCTGCCCCTGTGTTCAGTGGCCCCAGTCACATCGGCCCAGCCTCTGAGCTGCAGCCAGCCACGTGAGCCACAGCAGCATGTCTGTGGGCTGCAAGTGAGCATCCTTGGGGAGGGCAGGCAGACACGCCACACCAGGTCACGGCAGACAGCGTGTGGGCACAGCGACCCAATGCAAAGCACTCTCTTGTGCGGCATATCCTGTTCCTCCCCGAGACCAGCCACGCTCGTGGGTGATACCATCTGTTTAATCAATGTTCTCTGTGCTACAAAGTCATCCCAGATGCTTTGCATTGGAGACAGCTTTTCCAATAGTAATTAGCCAGGCAGAGCGGTGAAGAAGCAGTTGTCAGGTTTCTTTTTGCATAGATTGTGTCACTGGCAGCAAACTGCCTCCCCCCAACCCCTGCCTCCTCCTTGCCTGGTAACCAAGAGCCTCCCTCCACTCTGCTTTGGGAGCCACTGCACAGGAATATTTCATAAACAGGCCTGAGGGTTTGTTTGCTACCTGTCCTACTTCCTTCAGAGCACCTGAGATCAGCTGGACTGGAGCATCTGCCCATATCGTGCACCCGTGCTGCCTGGGTGAGAGATGGAAATGTAGCTACTGAGGTCAAAGATGGCTTCTTACTCACAGTTTCGGGCTTCCAGCTCAGGTCACGTTACAGTCGGCAGACAGGTCTCCCAAATCGTGACGTTCACCCTAAAAATCAGGAGAGGAAATAAAGTAAGTTTTGCTATTTTCAAAAGTCTTTAGTATAACATTCACTTCATATACTGAACTTCATCCCTTCCAGCCCTAGGGGCTGTAAACGTCCTTGCTCAAAATAGCCATGTGAAACTCTAGGTTCTCAGGCCGTCCCTCCGTGCCAGGAGCCAGTTCTGTGTGCAACACACCAGTAACCATCTCCAGGGACTGGGCCCCTGAAGGGACTGCCTCATCTAGTCCTCCACAGTGCCAAGCCATTGTAAATACCTAGATTTGACAGGCATGTGCACAAATACATGTACGAAATACTTTAAGCTCCTCCAAAGCTTCAAACTGAAACACCGTCAATACAAAAGACCAAAAACTACAACGGCTTCCTCCTTGAAGCACCATATGCGATGGAAAGGTTCACAGGTAAGTCATGAGCGTTGATAACCCTGCACAAAGCAGCCAGTCTGAGACATCCTTTCTGAAAGGCTGGAGAGCTTTCCATAACGTTATCTGTACCAACAGCTGCTAATCAGCACAGACCGACTGATTTCATCTTCCACTGAACAAGGGCCTGGCTCATCCTTGTTTTGGTAGATGTTTGTCTGTGATAGTTCTGTAGCTGTGATGGTGAAAGACAGTACGGCTGGGTGGCATTTTTGGTGCTGTTTCACTTATTGTTCCACTCTGTCACTGGGCTCGGTGCCCAGGGAAGGGTTAATCCCTTCTGTTCTACAGCTGTTCTGCTTTCAGGATCCCTTGATCACCCAGCAAGATGCATTTTGGTGAGGTAAGTGGATGTCCTTGCAGGAGCTCCTGCAGGAGGAGCTTTGGGAAAACCAGTCAGAACTGGTCCCACCGGCCCCGGGAACATTCCTGCTCCCATGCTGATGCAACTGGATCCAATCTCCTGGCAGACCAACTGGCTGCTTTCCAAAGAGCTCCCTCCAGACTGGCTCGCAGGCTGAACAGAAACTGAGGATGGCTGTGACAGCATTTGAGCTAGGGGATAAAAGGCCTTCAGCCTTCATTACAGCTTGGAACACTTGCTGAAGATAATGCTTGTTATGAATTGGCTCCTCCCAAAAACACACCAGCTGCCTTGTTTTGCTGCGAGTTGACCATTCTGTGGAGCATCTCCCCAGCACCAGCGAGCCCGTGGACGTTGAATCATAGTGTTGAACCCTAGCGCAATCGCTGGGGATGTATGAGTGGGATTCATTCAGAGACTGTTGTGCAACGGCGCTGCGAGACAGTAAAGCACAGAGTTATTTCAGTGGCAACACTCATCCTACTCCCACTCGGGATTCAGTGTGCAACAGCTTTATGTGACACGGACTACAGCAGAGCGTGGACCTAAACGCATTCTGGAGATGAAATAGCTGAACAGCGAGCATGGTTTAAGTACTCTCCAGAACCAGGTAAAACCAGAAACAGGGTTTGAACAGATAGAGATGCAAATTCAAGCCGTGTGTTTAAATTATCTTCCAGATGCACTGGAGAGGCCTCAGTTACCTAGGTATGTCTTCTAAATGAAAGCAGCTATTCGCACAAGCCAAGATAATCTCAACAAAGAGAATTATGAAATGCTTTAATCATGTCTTAAAGCAGAATTTTTCAGATGCCAGCAGAAGGATGGGATCTTCTGAACACTGCTGTCTTCCTTCTGCTAAATCAATGACTAAACTCATGCTGGTGCTACCGGGACTGAGACTAGACACCGCTGATGGCTAACAAGCTCCCTGCCAGCGCTCTTCACCACCCCTTCCCAAGTTTTCCTGCGATATTTTTGCTAAGAGATACATGTTGTTGCACTGCTTGCTCATTAGCGTTGCAGTAAGTGATTTCTTATGTAAATCGTGCCAGCCCACAGAAAAACCAGTTCAATTCCAGTCTGCACTGCTGGGGTGGACATAGAACAGAGGAACAGAAGCACAGATGCTAATGACCCTGTTTCTTTTTTCTTTTTTTCAAAAACAGAAAACCCAGGACCAGGCACAAAAGCAGCCATTGCATATCTTCCACTGCAAGCAGAATCACCGTCACATCTGCAGAGAGAATACTCCAAATACAAAATTCCCCTGGCTACCTATTTGCAAGTGCCATCACCACGCTTGTATGTACACCAGCAGCTTCTGTGCACCTAACCAGAGTTTGAAATGGATGAGCATTTTTGTCTGTGGACCTCATGTTTTCTTTCAAATCTTATCTTTTAAAGGCATGGCTCTGTAGATAATGGTATCTTTTCTGAGTCTCATACACTTTAAAAACTATAAATGTGACAGAAAAATAAGTGTGCAACCACGCTAAAAAGATCCTTTTCTTCTTATTGCTGCTGCTAATACAAGCTTCTGAAAGGCCCGGAAAAGGTTTCTGGCTTTATCCATGTCACATCACGCATCCCTGCGTCAGTATCCCATCCAGCCTCTCGCTCACTGCAGACAGGTGAGAGGTGCTTACTGCTGAGCCTACAAAAGGCCCTGCGACGCCGGCACTACGGTACGCACCTACACAGCACAGAGGCATTCCTCAGTGTGCCTTGCTACGCTGTAATATTCCTTACTGTGCCTTTCCTTAATATTTGTAGCAGTATGAGAGCGCTGTTGGTTGAATTTAGCACTCTGAGAGCTCCTTCACAGGTGGTAACAGCTCACGGGAATTACCCCAAATAAGTCCTGAAAACCGAAAGGGAAGTTACTATTTTTCATGGCAGGGGTATCTGTTGGGAAGTCATAATATAAAATCCAGTGCTTATTCTGGCCCATTTTGCTCTGCTCTGCTACTCTATCCTTCCACCTCACTCCCCTTTCCAGCTGGAATCCCAACTGCTACTGCCTTTTTCAGGCAATAAGCTAGTGCTTGCATAGAACGTCTACAGGAGATTAAGACACATAGGTACTGTTCATGTTCTTGAAAAGCTTTCATCATAAACGAGAGAGACTAAGACCTGACAGGACATTTGTTGCCCTAAGCCCTGGTTTGGTTTTGCTCCCTCCTCCTCCACCCAAGAGGTGTCTGCCTTTCATCCCTGACAGCAATCATCTCCGAGCCTAAGTCAGGAAAGCACCTTTTAACTGGAAGGAGCCAGATACGGTATGAAAGCAATGCAGACATATCAACGGGAGCCACACTCCTCTGTGCCTATGGAAATTACATTTGAAAGTTTAATTTGCAGCTCTTTCTACCTGCATCTTCTGTGTGCACCTTTAATCATTTCTGAACATAAATCACACTGCTTAGAAATTTGAGGGCAGAGGATGCAAGAGGAGGGGAAACCCTGTGGCTAAAACTTGGGACAGCTACCAGGTTCAGCTCTTGTTTGACCACCACCAATTCACCTTACCATCCCAGCAGTGAAATGAGGAGTGGAACACAGATCTGACAGCATGTCATACAATCTGGATAGTTTGGACAGTTTTGGAGATGCTCAGACTCCACACTGACAGGAGCCATACAACTGGACACTCTAATACAGACGTTTCAAAAGCACACTAATTGTTTTAGACACCTACAAGTAACTTCTGTTTGCACTGGTCTTAAAGCAGTCACCTGCAATGCTGAAGAGACTGCCTTTCCCAAGCAAAAAGAACCTAACTGATGCTGAAACATTTACTTCCTCACCTTCTGGAAAACTAGCAGGCTTCAAGCACCACCCACGAACTAACGATCTGTCAGTGACTGCTGTCTGGTACCCAAATACAGATTCGTTGTCAGCTGTGTAAGAAAAACCATGCTCAAAGGAGGAAGCTACTTGTCAAGGTCTGGACCAAAGCGCCAATAGGCAAGAATCCAAAATCAGTGAGAGTAACGATGGAGTTACCTGGCTTAGCGTGCATGGTGTTGGAAGGAAGGCATGACACCTAGGTTAAGACATATCGGAAACGCTGGATTAGATCAGACTCTTGGACCATTTAGTTTTGCTTTTTGTTCCAAAACACAAAGAGAACAGGCTGCATTATTTCAGTCAAAAAATGCTGAGCCGAAAAGTGGCTTTTTCTGAATTATATGCCAAAGATATGTCTTTCCAACACAAAAAGTGTATGAATGGAAATTTTTTTTAAAAAAAAACCAACCCGCTACTCTCCTTACTAAGAAAATGTATTTTGAAAGGATTTCTTTACCTTGGACTTAAGATGCCCCACCCCACAGGTCTCCCTTGGTTGAAAAGGCACAAATCCTGCTTCCTTGGCTTTGGGCCTAGATCCACAGTAAGCAAACAATGGCTGTTTCCCTCTTGACATTCACAGGCATAGCTGTCTCAACCGAGCAATCTCACAAGTCATAGGCAAAGCCAGACCTGCAGTAAACGAGGATTACTCGCTCAAGGAAGGTGTAACCAGCAGAGGAACGATAGGTATGCACGGCTTTGTTCACAAAATGAGAAGGAATCAAGCTTTGCTTATTAAAGGCTGTCTGACCCTTCTGTCCACTCACCTATCCCATGGGAACAGACTCTGACGCTGACAACCGGCCCTCGTTCCTCAAGCACGCTCACTTACTGCATTCGGTCGTCACCAAGAAGACGAAGCCATCACTTCCTATCCAAGATAACGCCTCAAGAGCCAGGAGGCTGCAGGATTGCTCACCAAAGCGAGACATACCATTAGTGCATTGAGAACACCTCTCCAAAGAGACAAGCGTTTGTCCCAGTTAACAGCCTTGCATTCAGATGTTTGCTCAGGTACGTTTGCTGAAGCATTTGTAGTGCTAACAGGCTAGGTAAGTACCTCGATATAAAAACCGCCCAAAGTTATTTTAAGAACACAAACAATTATACCAGTTAATGGAAATGGCATTGAACAACTCAGAGGCGGATTTAGGCAAACCGCTACACATCTACGTGTGGCAACTGCCAGTACAAACACCTTCGTGTATGTCTGTGCATACCGGGATTTACCAGGGAAAAGAACACATCTTAAACTCACACCTTTTCATTGCCGCAGAGAATAACTGGCCTTCCTATAATACCCAGCAGGCCAAGATTCAAAATAACATCTGCTACTGGTCTGAGGGAGAGGAGGGACGCTGGGAGGAGGGCAGCAAAGTCCAGAAGTAGACAGAAAGCTGTTCTGGTCATAGACAACTGCAAAACATACAAAAGCTCCACAAACACACAGCAGAGAAAAACACTGTGAGGAGCTATCATTTTTTTCTACAAAACACAATAATCATGGAGAACAAAACATTTGGGAAAGAGGAAGGAATTGTGCAAGCAGACACATCCCTCGCATTACCAGAATTCCTGGATATTGAGCTGGACAGCAAAAATACCTTGCAAAATCAGCCATGCGTGCAGAAAATTGTGCAAGAAACATCGGGCTACTCTTCCAGGTCTCAGCAGAGGCAGCTACAAGTGGCCAGGACACAGAAGCTCTTCCATCAAAGTAACATTGCCACTGGAAGGTCAAGAAAAACCTGGAGGCATAACTTACTAATAAGATGTGGGACCAGAAACCCAGGCATGCTTAGTGGAACTAAGGCAGCTCCATACCAAGGAGGAGCAGATTAAAAGCCAGATGATGTACACATCCTGAAGAACAGACTTGGCTGTGCAGGATGAACAATAAAAATTATCTTTGGCCTTGCCCTGCAGCAGATCAGATTTGCTTCTCACACAAGTATAGAGTCCTTGGACAGCAAGACACTCCTAGACATACAGTCCCACCCAGCAGTCGTGGGTTTTTTTTTAATCAATCAGCTGGACACAGTAGCTCTTGATGGTGCTTGTGTAACTAGTTCACATTAGGAAGCCGGTAGCAAGCTGTTGTTAGTTGAGGCCATAGCTCAAATACAAAAAAAAACAAAAAAACATTACTGCTTGCTAGAAGTTATAATTGATTACAAACATAATTAATTTTTTTTAAACTGCAAAACTGTACATCAGTTCTGAATTTACAGTAAAGTATGTAATTCCTAGACAGGGAGGTTTGCCTCAATTCTCTTCACTAAACTCCTCAGAAAGGAATCCCCTCAGCAAACACGGAAAACATTTTACAGCGCTCAACAAGCCACCCCAGGGAACACAGGAAATTCCCTAACACAAGACAGCAGTCATCTCAGGCACAGAAAAGCTCTGCTCCGCTAGCAAGCACTGTAGCAATGCTAGATGCAACTGACACACAGAAAAAGTCTTCGCTAAGAGGGAGTTCCTGGCTACCCTACCTCTCAGAAAATCTGCTGCAACCTAAATCCCCAGAGAGGAACAAGTCTTCTATGAAGTCTGCCCTGTGCTGTTTCCAAACTTTCAGCTAAGGAGACTCAGCAATTATTTTGCTTCATGATTACCAATCCAAGTTCAAATCCAAACCAGGACAACTCTATCTGACAATCAAGTTTTCTAGAGTCCAGCCTCCCAGGAATAGTGCCGTTGGGCCCCTGCAGTTCCAAACCACCTATTTTTGGAAAATACCCCTCAGTCTACTGAGTAATCAGAGTATGAAAAATACACAACAGATGGAATTTACAAGTTGCACTAGTAGCTTCACTCCTATTAGGCTTTCAAGCTAGGAAGGGAAAACAGAAAACAGCCCAGTCTTCTACACTAGTATCGGTTTAGCCTATTGAGTAGAAAACCTGCTATTTATTCCAGAAAGAAAACTAGAGATGGAAGAGTTTCTGGAAGAAGAGTCTCACGGCTTTCAAATGGGAGTTGTAATCCATCCCAAGTCTCACCAGGCTATGGCTCAGTTACCACTGAGATTGAGCTTGTTTACTCCAAAGCAAAAAGCTTGGCATGACTTCCAGAAACAGCTTTCCTTGCCAGAGCTCTAACAGCAAATGTCTGTGGAAAAGCCGCTTAGAGAAGTGCTGTTTACTTTGGGAATGAAGTAAGTTCCCTGGAACGCAGTCTTGCAATCTTCCCAAGAGATGTTGCAATACATTAAGCTGTACCTCAGCTACATACCATACAGGCTGCTCTCCGAGTCAGCCTGAGAACTAAGGAGGCCAAGGTGACCGCATCTCAGCTGCTCTGGACAGGACTACACTCTCTTCCTACACTGGATATAAAACTTGGGTCCTCACTGGAATTGGTTTGTTTTTTCCTTTTCTGCAACAAGCTAAGTCACAGCTAGTAATATCACATGAAGACGCATTTGAGAGAAGGGCTGCAAAACAAGCTTCTCAGCCATGTTCTTTAAAACTGGGGCTTTGAAGCCAAACTCATCCTCTTCTCACTCATTTTTTCAGTAAACTCTGAAGTTAAACCCCAACTCACTGCTGAAAGTGCTTAGAGGGAACATTAGCATATAGTTGGACTAATAACTACCTGGTGAGAAAAAGAAATTCCAGGCAGACTGGGGAGGCCAAGGCTCCCTTTCTGTTTAGGGAGTCGCTAGCCTGAGGCTATTCTGCTTTTCCTCATTTATTTAAGCCTGAGTTTCAAGCCGCTGTCCAAATTCACTGACCACACAGAGATGAAAGACTCTCCCCTCTTCAATATTCCCAGCTCTCAACTCCAGTGCAAAGGGCTACTTGTTTGCCTGAACTGCAGTCTGAGATGGTTTCCAATGAGGTGGCTTACTCTGCCCATCCCTGATCTAGTTACTAAAGGATTCCTTTGTAGTTGAATTAAATGGACTTCCTACTGAAACAGGTACTTGCATTTGCACATTTTGTTTACAAACAACTTGTACTTTTGAGAGCACCAACCTCATATTTCACACAAGCCTGTAGTTCTTCACAGCCATGCTTTGTACTCTTAAGTGTTGAAATCCCTACTCTGAGGAGAAACCAAGCTCTAATTTGAAGTGTTTATACATACTCCCAAGAGCAAGAAAAAAATCTTACCATGATTAGGTTGTGTAAAAAGTTTAATTATAAAATAAATAAGTTTGTTATGGAAACATTAAATATTAAATACAGTAATAAATATTTACACATTTACAGAGATGACTTGACAAGTAATGGTGTTTCTCTGCTACCAGAAGAATTCTGCTCTGTTTAAACAGAACACATTCACTCTTCCAAGAAGAAACTGAACTCAAATAATACTCTGTGCTCAAGATCGCATGGACAGTTCAAGAAACCAAGGACACTTGGGTCAGGAAAGTTTGAGGTAAGTTGAGTTCTTCACACCAGAAGGCAGAGCACAAGAAACCACTGCTTGCAGGCTGTTACTGCATGAATTTAATTCTTCAAAGGAACAGGTTCTTGGTCAAGTTTAACTGACTGAAAGTATAAAATGCTTCAAATCAGATTAAGTGCCATTTAAAGCAGCACTGAGTATCTGGGTAACAGAAGTAGCTTTCTTTGTGTTTATAACAGACAGGTCCAGGCTTATCAGCTTAAGCATGGATCTTTTCCTTCAGATACAGAGCTTCAGATCTTTCATTTACTGTCTCAGCATCCTGAGGAGACCAGTTTTGACTCAGGCTAGCACACATGCAAATGGATAGCTCCACTCACACAACGAGTCCTACTGAATTCAGAGGGACTGCCTTCCACACGTACAGTAACAGAACCCAGGTGTGGCTGACAAAGATCTGTCACCAACACCCTGCAAGTTAGAACTAGAGATGGAGTTCTTTGAAGTCGATATCAGCAGGGAGAACAGCGACAGCAGAACAAGGTTTTTCATCCACTGAGGTCTAGGGAGATAAGCCATCCAGATAAGCCAGCTCTTCCCTTTTTAACTTTGGAAGAGGGGAGGGAATAGTCCCCCCTCCGTCCATTCCTGAAAGCTGCAACAAGCTCTCTCCCTTAGAGTTAGAGCTGCCAAAGGAGACCTGGTAACAGAAGAAAGTCCATGCACACAACAGCAGAGACTGGAGTTCCAGCACTGACAGAGGGCTCAGTAGCAGCAGTCTCTAGCAGGTCTTCATAGCACATCTTCTACCCCACAGTGGCAGCTCCTTCCACATCGTTGTGCCAAGATGTGGCAGTAACAGTCCTCCCCAGCAAGCGATTCAGCAGCAAGTGGCACGTTGAAATCTCCTTGCAACAGCCTCTGTCTTGAGGAATCGGGGCTTAGTGGCAACAGCTCCAGCCCACAGTGTCCAGGTGGATGTGTCAGGTAGCCAGAGGTACCCTGCAGATTGGCAGTGGCCACATCAGAATTGTTCTGTAAGGGGCAGACCAGGCACATTAATCATCACCCAAGACACGAGCACTCTGAGCTAGGACCACCTCAAACATATATCGAAGGCAGGTAGGTTAAGGATGTGCACACACCTGAGGACACTCCACTAGATACTCTTCAGCTTTAAGACAGCTTTGAGCAGAGCACTCCAGCTGTCACTGGACAACGCTTGGACAAGGTCCGTAGCTGACATGTGGCAAAGCAAAACTTCTGAGTTCTGCCAGAAGTTTTCAGGACTATACTTCATAGTTTTCTCCTTCAGGTTGTAGCTTAACTCCTGTTCCATAAAGGACCTTGAGCCTGCTGTTAAGTACACTTACGCTCAGAAGAGACCAACTTGCTTGCTCATTAAAAGCCGCTTGACTTCTCCCAGGAGTGGTCCAGCTAGGCCAAGGAGTTTTAGTGCTCAGCTGCTACTGGAGTATGAAACTTGACTGAAAGGCTATCTACAGCGCTTGCAGAGTTGGCAGCTTTGTCTTGGTCTGCAGCCTCTAGGCACCAGAAACTTCCTGATGCCTTGCAGAGAAGGCATGGAAACACTCAGTATTCCTCTTAGGAGGGCTGATGATGCACCTGGCTGCTGCACCATCTTCCAAGATTCAAGTCTACCTGCACTAAACCTGCCTCTGCCCAGATATCAGGGGCTTTTTTTTTTCTTCTTAAGTCTGCTTATCTCAGTACAGCTTCCTTCCAATCCTCACTTTTTCTTTAAGACAGCAACCAGAAAGCTAAGAGCTCCGTTGAAGAGCTCACACAACTCAGGTGGTTTTGGGAAACCAGAGAACTGTGCCAGTCATTCAAATATAACCTGTGCATTTCAAGGCATTTAAAGTGTTAAAAGCAGACTAGCTTTGCAAAACATGCATGCAATTCTCATATGGCTAACTCTAGCCTGGAAGGACTACAAGATGTTTCAAGTCAGCTTTCATACCTGCTTTCTCCTCATTTACACACCAACATGGCCATTTCTGTTTTCTTGTCGAAGTTTTTTCCTTTCTTCTTTTTCTTCATACTGAGGACACTTTTTCCTGACCCTGTGGAATTACAGCATGTTAGAGGTCATTTTGAACCTGGTGTACATCTTGTTGTTACTAACCCCCACATCCCCTGCAGCATTTAGACTTAGGTCCTTTGAATCCTCAAGATGTCCTTTCAGTCCTCAAGTGACTCCTCAGTACCAGGAAGTTTCAAGCAAGACAGTTTTAAAATATTCACCATCAAGTAGTATCTGACCACAACAGCAAGGAGCCCCTCAGTTAGGCACTGGCAGTTTTGCTTCTTGACTCGGTAGCAAGATGGAGAGGGTGTATTGCTGAAACTGTGCAAAGCACCAGGAGACTTTCTGGGGGACAGATTTCCTGGTGGCTTTAACAACAGCTGCAGAGACTAGACTGCCTTCCTCCACCTCACAGTAGTCCTGTGGACTTCAAGGGGATAGGGACTTCAAAAACTCGATGCATCCCCTGAGCAAGCAAGACGCTTATTGATTTTCTCCCTGTTTCTCCACTCTTTCCTGTTAACTGTTCCAAACAGACCATCTAGCTTCCCTGGATGAAGGTACAGATAAATGAACCTCACGCTTCAACCTTGTGGTGGTTCACAAATAAATTCAACCCTATTCCATGGCTTGTTCCAGAAACTGACAACGATCACCTGCTCTTACAGCACTACAGAACTGGTTATCTCTCCCAGCAGCAAAGAATGAGGCAGTGTTCAGAGAACAAGCGTTCATCCCAGCATTCCTCAGGTTCAGATCTAAATATGAAGCAACAGTGCAACGACAAACGCACACCTTGTTTCCTGAATTGCAGGAAAGGGTACAGCATGTACCCAATTCAGTTGGTGTACTTCATCAAGATCTAAAATTAGACTAACTGTAGAGTTTCACCTACAATATCCCAAGCCCTACTGTGGTGGAGCTCCAGTCAGAACTGGAGGGCTGCTCCAGTATTCAGGGAACACTAAAGTTAGGCTCTCCACACTGACTAACCTCAGCCCAAGCTCCTGGGGAACACCCCAGCAAGAAGCAAAAGCACAGGCAGGCCTAAGCTGCTGCATATTGCTTGTTAGCAGGTACAAAGAAGAGTTCAATGTAAGGCTTGAAACATGTACCAGATAAGCTCTCTCAATTTATTCACCACAGGACCCAGGATTCTGATTAGCTGCCACAAACTGTCAGCAGCTGGTTATGCTGGAACCATTGTTCCCTCCACCTTACAAGCAAACAGCACAGTACTAGGGACTGACAGCACTTGCTGCCCCATTTGCTTCCCCCACAGTCTAAGTATTTAAGCCCAGAAACCTCCATTAGTAAATGGATAGTTGTAGCAGCTTCCCTCCAGCTGCGTACCCAGCTGTTGGATAATAGCCACACCTGGGGCTGTTCCATTACTGCTTGCAGGCTTCTTCTCCACAAGGATTAGTGAAAGCACTGCAGTGTCAGCATTAATGCTCCTCACCCACTTCCTGCTGATGTTCTGGAGCACTTGAACTATCCTGGTGCTAGCAAGAGCAAAAAGGCAAGTGAACACTTAGTCACTTATGAAGTTCTCAGACTGTGCTTCTACCCCTAAGACATGTCCAAGCCAGGATAAGAACTCAGCCCTTTTGGATGTCTTCCACACAGATAATTCAGATGAGCCATGCACATTTTGGGGCTCCTGGACACAAGCCCTGCTCATGCTTAAGCTAGACAGACAAAGAATATAATACTTACTGCACTATCACAATGATAAGTACAGTAATGAAGCTGATGCTTGACAGCAGGACAGCTACCACGACCAACACAGTCTTCGAGTAGTCTGCCACATCATTCTTCCTTTGAGTCTTCATGAATTGTTCACCACAGCGCTCACCAAAGAAATCCTGATGACACCTGCAAGCAAACACCAACACAAGTTCTTATCAGCACCCCTGCTGTCTGGAGCCAAGGACACCCACACACATTCAAAGCTGACTTAGACTGCTTCAGAGTTTCCCATGAACCTCAAGATGCTCGCTTTAGAGCATGTTCGTGAAATGCAGTCACTGCTCTAGCACAAGGTTTGTCAGCATTTCAACAAGTCGAGATTAGTTTGGGCGTGATGTTCCAGGAAGACACGCCTTTTCATTCTTTTGGTTTGAGTTTATGACCAACTGATGAGTTCAGTGGCTTGTTATGCATCTCAGATTCCATCATCACTTAATTTACATGGCAGAAAGATTCTCAGTCAAAATACGGCAGGAGATGGACCTACGCCAAGTTGACACTGATTTTTTCCCCCAAGTCCTCATACGGCACCAGCACATGCCAATCACACCCAAGTCACAGGGTACAAGCAACTTACTTGCAGGTCACCATCTGGAGATGTTCGAGGTATATGCATTCACCATGGATGCAAAAGTTTTTGTATTCCATTTCACAGGGAGTCCCTTTCTTTTTGTTTTTCCCTTTGTTTTTCTTCCTTCTTGATTTGCCAGCATTCTTCTCACCCCCCCTCTTTGTTGGCTTGGGTTTAACCACAGGTTCAACTGAAAAAAGGACAAGATGACTCAGTCTAGCAATGCTAAAAAGCTGTATTCTGAGAAAAATGGAATTACAGGACTTGGTGATGGGGCTGGGGCACAGTCACTGCAGGAGAACCTGCAACCAGGAAGCATAGGATGCAAGTGAGCATACAGCTGGGCACTGCACATCCAGCACAAAAGCAGAAAGCTTAGAAGCTCATGAAGCTCAACTCTGCCACCATTAAGTCCTGTGCAATGCAGACCAAAAGCAGTAAGAGAAGATGAGCTGAGAGCCACCAGAGATGAAGAACCGCAGCATTCCAGAGCATAAGGTACTTGAGTGAAACTCAACAGGTTCACACAGCCACACACAAAACACTTTGAGATCACATTGAGCCAAGACATCCACTAGTTTTATACCAACTCAGATACATGGCTAACAGCCTCTCCATTGCTCTAAACTCTCCATTTGCATCAGTGATGAAAGGCATTTTAACTCGCTAGGTAGTCCCGAGCACTTGCAGAGGCAAGACAGCTTGCTATCCCAGTTAGCATACTTGTTCCTCCCAAATAACCTGCACTGCTGTCTTCAACAGAAGATAGCTCGTTTCCAGTTCTCCTACTTTGAGAGAGATAGGGAGCACACCAAAGGAGCGACAGCAGGATAGTCCACAAGAGTCAGGTTATTTGTTCTGCTGCTTACTGTTGCCCCTCATTATCTCAATTAAGACAAACCTCTAGAAGAGTGCGGTTTGAAATGCTGGTGATTTAGTAGCCTTTGGATCTAAGCAAGGGCAATCATCTTCCTTTCACTGGGGAGAACAAGCTAAAGCCAGCCACTGACTAAGGGTCAAAGCTCCATAGCTGCTCATTGCAGCAGCCAAAGCTTGATAGCATTATTTTAGAGCAAACTGGTAAAAGGGTTCTCTGAAGAAACATCCCTTTTCTGCTAGCCATAACACAAGTCTCTGTGCAACACCACACTGTTCAGGAGTAACAGTTCACCAGGTGAGTCTGAATAGGTCTTAAGAACAGTAGAGCTATTTACAGTACTCTTCCAGGCTGATTATTTTTCTATTGTGCTCTGCAGACCCAATGAAAATAATTTTCGGAGTATTAATATTTTACCCCGAGCACTATGCATATAGGCAGTCACCACAATAGGATGCAACTGGATCCGACTACTTCATAACCCCGTATTTCTAGTGACAAGAAGAGTGCCTGCACAAAGAAACAAGGTGTAGTTCGCTCTTGTCTAGACAGCTGATCATTTTAACTTCTAGAGCAACAAGCCTGGCTTGAAGTTACTTAAAAGCAAAAACGCCTTCAGCAACCAGAAGCCTGATTTCAAATGGTATAAGCTATATTAATATGTAAACAAGGAACACTGTTTCTGCAGCAAGGTTTCCTATCCCTAGAAGTATGAGCTAACTACCAACAGCTGAGGCCCCTGATCTGTCCAGCTGGACTTGATAATTGAGGCCTCTTCAAGGCTCAGCTTGCTGGTTTGATCTCCGTGTCCCTGTTTGCAAGCTGCACAGCCAGGAAAGCCATCCGCAGTTGAATCATAACAGCTTGAAGACTCCACAGATAAACCTCATGCCAAGTAGAAAAGCTGGTCTACAAACCTACCACCTTTGGTAACAGTTCTGGTTTCTGTGCAGTTATACAACACTGAAGTCACCAAGCCAGTAGTTTTACAGGCTGAACTGCTCAATAACTCTGACACTCCTGTTTCCCCTGGAGGGCTTCAACTTATAAAAAACTCCAGTGAGGGTCCACAGATTCCCCAGACTGAGCATCTGAAGCATGGTCCACCTTCACCTCAGAGGTCCTTTAGTCTCATTCAAGCCTCAGGGTGTTTCTGCAGGAAACACAGTAGCCAGATCCCATCCCAGAGGGCAACAGCACCAGCCTGCTAACATCTAGTGAGGTTCAAATCACTTGTAGGTACCTGGCTTGTTTTACAATTGCTCTTGGACCAGAACAAACAAAATCCTCCCATCCCCACAGTCAGGCAGACTACCCAGAGCTCCTCACAGCTTACAAGTGGACAGATTACAGTAAATTCACACAACAGCTATTGGCAATTAAGCATTGTCTGAAAGATGCTTAACAAACTTTCCCGCAGCCACTTAAGGGGTTTAAGT
Source organism: Pterocles orientalis (assembly GCA_011057875.1). NCBI lineage: Eukaryota > Metazoa > Chordata > Aves > Pterocliformes > Pteroclidae > Pterocles > Pterocles orientalis. The sequence continues at coordinate 365,554 of WKFP01015015.1, forward strand.
GTTTGCTTTCTCTTGGAAGTTTTATTCAACCCCAACCCAAATAAGGCATCACAAGAAAACACCCAGAAAATCCTTGGAGCAAGAGACAACCTGACATAAAGCCCACCTTTAGGGCCCAGCAACACCCACAAATCCCACTCGTGCTTCCATGTGAAGCAGACAGAAGCTACCACACCACAGTCCTCCTGCCAGGTTTATCAGAAACAGAGCAGTACAGCAGGCAATCAGCTAACCTGCAGCCTCCACACACCCTAACCACACACAGGCAAAGTTTTCATCCCTGACAGCCTATTTTTAACGGAACAGTTTCACGCAGAAGCACCGTATTCAGTGAACTACACGCAGCAGCCTCTCAAGAACAGAAAGTCAGGAAAAAAAGCCGGTGCTCACACCCCGGAGCCCTCAGCCCATCTCACACCCGGCCCCGTTCCCGGCAAAGCTGCGGGCTCACCTCGGATCAAGTCATCCACGAGGTACTGGTGGACGGGAAGCGCCTCCTCGTACTCCTCATCCTCCTCGTAGTCGGGACCCGACACGGCCTCGCCCTCCCGTGCCTCGGGCTCCCGCTGTGCCCCGCGCCGCTCGGGCTCGGTGGCGTTGGGCGCGGCCCCGGCGGTGAGGCGGCAGGCTGTGAGGAGAGACGGCGCCGTGAGGAGAGAGGGGACGAACCACCCGCCGCCGCGCGCCAGCCCCCCTCAGCGCCCTCCCGCCCAACCGCGGGCTCTCCCCTCACACACCTGCCAGCACGGCCAGTGCGGCGAGCAGCGCCACGGCGCGCATCGGCGATTCCAGCGGGGCCGAGCGGCGACTGAGGAAGGAAACAAGAAACACGGGTGCCTGTCGCGACAGCCCGCGACGGGTCCGCAGCGCTCCATGAGGAGCCGCCCGCCGCCGCCGCCGGTTTTATAGGCAGCGGGCGGCTCGCGCGCCCGGACGTGAGAGCGGCGTCAGCGGGGCGGGGCGGGGCGGCAGGTGAGGGCGGGGAGGGGCGGCGCACGCGCACCTGTCGCCTTCCCGCCCTCCCGCGGTGCGCGCCCTTCCCGCCTTTCCCCCACCTGCACCGCCGCGCGCCCTTCCCGCCTTTTCCCCCTGCACCGCCACGCGCCCTTCCCGCCTTTTCCCCCCTGCACCGCCGCGCGCCCTTCCCGCGGGTTGCAGCTGCAGCGCCGCTTGCAACGGGCCTTGCACCGGGCTGCAAAAGCAAAGCCCCGGGGATTTAGCGGGCTGGAAGCAGCGAGCCTTGGTGGGGGCACGTGCGGGGTGTCCCCTTGCTGTGTCATTTACACCCTCCCCGGGGTTGGTGCGGGGATGCCGGTAATTAATGATAACATTGCACGGAGTTGCCATGGAGAGCCCTGGCGACGGAGTTTATGGCGCAGGCACACCTGTCTGGTCGCGCTGCTCTTTGCTCGACCTGCCTCTTCCCCCCGCTGCTCGAGGAGGAGGCGGGTGAGATAGAGCAGAAATATTTTTGGGCCATAAACCTGGGGATCGCCCTTCCCCTCGGCCCGTGTGCGTCTGCTTGAGCAGGGCATGAGTAACGGCGGAGTAACCGGGGGGAAGGAGGGTGGGCGTGCAGCCAGGAGGGCGCAGATGTGCTCCTGGGGGGCACTTCGGTCCATAGTTGGGGGACAGGGATGAAGGGATGGTACCTCTCTGCGCTGCTCCCCGGGATGCAGCACCCAGCGGTGCAGGGCCCCAGAGCGCGCGGGTGCGATGCTGCTGACCGCTGCCAAAGGGGGATCTGTGCTACCGGCTCTTCTAACCAAGAGGGGCTGCTCACGGCTCCAGGAGCTGGCAGAGCCCTTGCTGGAGGTGGCTGGGACCCACGGTTGCTTGGGCACTAAACCTCCTCCCCTCTTCCGCAGATGCCGAAGGAGGACGTGCGGCTCCGTCGCGGTCTCTGCAGGGTCATGCCGATCCCAGGAAGCGATGCCCCAGAGCTATGAAAAAAGAAGTCACCCCATCAGTCATTTGGACCTTAACCTGTGCCTGACAGCCTGGCTAGCCTGCATCACCCCTTTACGTCTAGTGCAATTAAAGCTGGTTTGTTAGCAGACAGCTTGGCTTTTGGTGTTTGTTTTTTTTTTTTGCTTTTCCCCTCATTTCCCATGCCTTTTCCCATCGCGTCTACAGCAGTGAAAGGACAAATCCTGCTTGGCCTCTGCACTCCCAGGACAGGGAGTGCCCGGTGCAGCTGCAGCACTGGGAGGCTGTGGCTCGGGCATCGTTTGGGGCTGATTGAGCACCGAAAATTTCACCCTGTGCGCCGCGCTTGGCAAACTGCTGAGCAATGGGAAGAAGTTTAATGGGGGAAAGGTTGAATGACCCAGGTGCAATCGCCCGTGTTACCTGCGCTGTTTGGAGACCAAATACGGCATACCCGGCGCCTGACTCACCCGCTCCCTCTCTCCACCGACCTCCAGCCGATGGCTCGGTCTCACCGACGGGCAGCAGCGAGGAATTTGGCTCGGCACGCTTCAAACTGGTCAGGCGTTGAACCCACCTCCTCCTGCTGCTCGTTAGAGGAGACGGGGCAGCCCGGCATCGGCCAGCGCCTCGGCGCACAGAAAACGCAGCGAGGTGGCGATGGCCACGGGTTGTGCATGGAGGGGTTCAGTGGGATGTCAGGGAGCGATTCCCAAATGGCGGTGCCTTGGCAAACCCGGCTTGGCTGCGGCTCCGAGAGGACATCCTCCAGAGGCCACGCGTTTGGGGACATCCCGGGTGGGATCCCACTGCAAGCCCCAGCCCTGCTGCGTGCTGTCAGGGAGGAAGCGCTAAGCTGGGCTGCAGGGGGTGGACTGGCTCTGCCCCCACCCAAGCTGCTGGAGGATGTCCCCAGGAGCAGCACAAGCAGGAGAAGCCTGGAGGGGCTGCACGGCTCCCCACCTGCGCAGGGCACGGCGGGCTGCTGGGCTCACCCCGAGAAGGTGCCGGTTCCCCGTGGATGCAGAGTGCCACCTACTGAGCCACCGCTCCCCGCAGCACCCGGGGCTTTCCAGCAGAAAACATCCCAGGGGTGAAGGCTGGGGCTGTTTTGTCCTGCTGTGCAGCAGCGCGTCACCCGCCATCCTACAGCCCAGGGGCCACAAGGCCACCCTGGCTGGGACGGGGTGTCCCCAGCCCATGGTTCAGCATCTCCTGCTGGGTGGCGGATCCCAGCAAATTTTGCTGACTTGACATTAATGCGCTTTCTGCACCTTTTCAGCCACCCTGCTGTCACCCAGACGGGGTGGCCAGCAAACACCCCATCCTTCCCGAGCCGTGGCAATCGGGGCGTAGGCAGGGACTCGCAGGGGCGAGGTGACATCGATCCCGACAGCTGCCTGGCCTCGGCGCAGCACGCCGGGGCATCGTGTCTTCCGGAAAAGTCCGAGTGCCAACTGCGATCTCGTTATTCACTCTCTTTACTTTTGATAAAACCCCCGAGAAGTGCGTGAAGGGAAAGGAAGTATGGGAAATACCTGCCCAGCGATTTTTCTCCACTGCCATCCAATGTTTGTTTTGCTAGGGCGGGCACCGCTGACCTGGGTGTTTGATCGTGAGTGATCCTTTCTCATCCGTCCCGCTGGGAACAGGTGGGAAAGGGCAGTGACTCAAACCGGAGCCGTGTCTCTCCGGGCTGCTCACCAGACTTTCGCTTTGTTTGTGATCTGCAGACGCCGGGACCTTCTGCTATCGGCTGCTCCCTCGTAGGCAGGGAGGGAGCTTTGAAGCGAGTGACTCCGGCTCCTGCTGATGTAAATCAGAATTGCTGTAGCAAAGAGGATGAGGATGTGTAGCCGGGGTGCTGGGGAGGAGGGAAGGGGAATGGACAGGATGCTGCCTTTCTGGAAATCCGAACGGATTTTGCTGGCCCCTGGGATATGCGGACTTTTGGGTGGTGGTGTATCCCTGTTGGGAAAGCCCTCAGCAGATAATTTTTTTTCTAAGAGGGTGATATTCTCCCTGTGCTCTGCTCCCTTACCCGAGATTTAGGCTGAAGCAGGGATTGCAGGAGTGAAGCCTGTCCAGGAGGGAATGATTTGTGCATCTGTACTGCATCACCTGGGGAAGCCTGCCCGGTGGCACGTGTTTTCGGTCGTTCCACGTCTGACTGCAAAATCTGTTAGAGCATCTCTAAAGAAAAAAACAAAAAAGACAGAATCGACTAGCACCCCTGACAACATCTGCATTCGTCTCTCATTGATATCAACACAAATGAACAGCAGTCCCCCTGGAAATCTAAAGGGCACCTTCTCAGCCAACGGAAACCCCAACACCCCGAGCATCCCTGCCTCACCTGATGAAATACTCGGCGATGCTCAGGGATTTAACGCTGCCAGATCCCAGCGGTGGGATTTTACACTTGCCTTCCACAGGATTTCAGGAATGTCAGGCAATGGGCAGGGGGCCTGGTGGATTGCAGAATATCCTGGGCAGCGTCACGGCTCCTGGTGTCACCTGCTCGCTGGCACTAGGTACAGCTCAGGAGAGCAGGCTGGGCTCAGCGTTGCATCGCTGCTGGAGAACACACTGCAAGCCAGGCAGGGACAGCTGTCCTGCCACGTGCCAGGAGGCTTTTTGGGAAGCTGCCCACTGCCAGACCACTGCCGTGGGCTGCGACCGCTCTCATTTCCACACAGCACGCACCGAGCAACTCTCGTTTGACCACACACGTCCTCCAGCGCTCACCCACTGGGATTTTGTGCAATGGCTCAATTTGCAAATGCTCAGGGGCAGAGCCTGACCCCAGCAGTGATTGTAAGCGCCCGAAGCCATGAGCTGGGTGAAGCAATACTGGATTTACTCTAGGACGAGGAGCTGGCCCTCAACCAACAATCTCCTCTAATACCATGTCCTGCCATGCCAGGGAGCGCTGGAAATCGCTGCCCTTTCTTCCATGTGCTTGGGTGAGTCACAGAAACCTCCCTCAGGACTCTCTGGCGAGTGGTGGGGACTCCATATGGGAATCCCTAAAGAAATCGGGGCCAGAGCTCGGCTGTTGTCACTGGCACCACACCAGTTCACCCAGGCAATATTATTCTGTCCCTTTGCCTTCAGTATCATAGCGTTTCACCTGCACTGGCACGCTATTTTATATATTCAAAGTACAATGTCATTGTTAGATGGGCAGAACCACCAGATCGTCTCTCTTCTCCGTAACATTTCCAGGATTGCAGCCCAGCATGGTCCCTGCAGAGGAGAACACCCAGCTCGTCGCTTTCCAAAGGCGTACGTAGGTACTGGATCGTTCTGCAAGTGCTCCGAAAGTACTCATTCTGAAAATAAGACCAAAAAAAATAAAGTTTAAAAGTGGTAGCGAAAGTGGTTTTGGTGGTCTCCCAGCTCCATCACAGAATGCACTCACTCAGCTTTGAGGATGCGTGTAATGATGTGTGCAGTGCCGCTGTTGGAAAAATGGCACTTGGGAAAATATGGGCTTTTATTTCCCTCTAGTGTCTTGGGGACTGAGCTGAAAAAGAGCCAGAGCAGAAATCTTCACATTAAACAAAGCCTCCACAAAACCAAACCGAACAAAAGCCACCACCGCATGGTGTGTGTGAAAGCTAAACCGTGGTTACCTCTAATATCTGGAATGTTAGCCATGGATCTTCTCTTCTCTTCATTCCATGCTGCTTCTGGAATGCTCGCTGTGTCGAAGCGACTTTCTGCAGGTACAGGCACTGGGTGGTTTTTCATTATCCTGTGCTGACTGCCACCTTCTGAAGGAGCGCTGCGTACTACGATCAGGGCAAATACAACAGCGAGTTTTAACGGTGAAGGAACGATCTTTCATGGCCACAAGGCAAAGCAAAGTCCTTGAGATGGCCTCGTACAGAGGGAGCAGTGACCCTTTGGGGTTACCTTCAAGGCTACGAGGATCTTCGCCATGACCTAAAGCGCGTCGGCGCCAAGGAAAGTCACAGTGGGTGGTTTGACGAACTGAGATCGCTAAGTGGGGTGAATAATGCATCCCTCTTCCTCACCTTAGTGGCTTGGTATGAAGTCACCGCGGAGATGTGTATCACAACTCACTTGAAAGCACAGATGTGGGTAAATTACACGGTACTGCACTTTTTGAGGGAGTGCAGTCGCACATGAGCACTGGGAACATGTGGCACAAGTAGCGCAATGTTTTCCTTCTGTGTCGCGTGTTATTTCCATAGAGATGGAAATAGAGGACACAGAGAAACAAAGGACACGGGAGAATTGCTCGGCAATTTTAGCTTTTTACTTTATATCTTCCTTGCACAGGGCTTTTTTCAGCCTGGTTCCCAAGTTGAGCAGCTGCTGAGGAAGATGAGCCCACAGGGATGAACAGAGCGTGGAGGTCCTGCTCCGCGGAAGGATTTCGTCTCAGCAGGAGAATGCTGCGAGCAGCTTGGATCCGTCCCCTGCAGGAACCTGGGCAAACCCCCTCGGCTGAGAAGGGGTCTCTCCCACCCGGACTCAGCGCCGCTTGTCTCGGCATCTTTACAAAGCCACGCACAGCCCACGGCGTGAGAGAGGAGCGGGTTTGTCCTTGGTGCCCGTTCCTCCTCTCCGCCGTGTTCGTTGGTTTGTGGGTGCTCCAGGCCTTGCACCCAACGTGAGAATCAAACACACATTTTATAAACGAGCACGTGTCCCTGCTCTCACATCCGCAGCGGTCACCAGAGGAGATACCCTGAACCTCACTGGCACCCAAGACTTTTTGCTCTGCCGCGGCCGCAGGGAGCTCAGCAACGCAAACCTGCGCACGACGCGCGCTGACAGCAAAGCTCCAACAGCCGGGCAAAGGGCTTTTCGCGAGGATGAAGTGATCAGCGCCGGACAAAAGTCATGTTGGCTCAGAGGAGAATCAAGAATTCCTTTGAATGGATTTCCTTCTGATTCACCTCACTGTCAGGAAGAGGAGGGCGCCTGGAACCGCCTTGCCGCAGCTGAGATTTTGCCGCTGGTGCATCGGGAGGTGAATTTTCTTTACCTTTTCGAAGTCATTCCGTATGTGAAGAAACAATGAATCACAAAGAGAAGCCTACAGCAATTAGAAACTCCTTTCCTCTCACCTTTGCCAAAGCTAGATTTTTTCCCTATAACAAAGCCCAGGCAAGCCTTCCTACGCACAACAATGATTACGTAGATCACTCGGGATTTGGTGTTTTTCACAGGCTGTGAGCAAGCGAAGGAGCTCAGGAGAACACTCACGCTCGGAAATCCCATTGTTTGCTGGTAGTGCCCGCATTCGGCTACAGGTGCTGTGTCCTCGTGACGCTGGCCGCCTTCGATTGTGCCGGGGTGCTGGCACCTAAGCATGGAATTTGGCAAACGACTGCAATAAGTCAGTGCTGGCAGCTTGGGCATTCATCTCAAGGCGGGGAAGCGGGATTGGCGAGCAAGCGCTTTGCGAGGCTGCTTCCAGTCGCCCGTCAGCGAAACTTCTGCAGCAGCGCACCCCGTGTCCCCTCTGCCGTGCGTGCTGTGTCCCTGGCAGGCTGCAGCGTGGGGCCAGCGCTTTCCCAGGAGCACGGCTGAGACACGCCGTGGGAGTAAGGTCCTTGTTTGCATAAAGATTGCACGCTCACGCTGCGAAGGAGGTTTCCTAGGCAAAGGCTCATTTCCTTCTGTAGGTGGGTTTGCCTTCGTGTAGGAAAAACCCTCTTCTTGAAGTCCTTGGCCAGAAGCCAGCTGACACGGACACATCACAAAGCCATCCTGGCACGGCTGGGTCTGGCACCCTCTGCCACCCTGAACCGAAACAGGGGCTCTGCTTGGGGCGGGATTCAGGCATCCCACGTGCATGGGCTGTGCTTGGGTGACAGGAGATCTCTCTCCGCTCCTCAAAGGCTTTTCAGCATCACCAATGCACCAGTGTGTGCACAGCTGTAAGTTACAGAAGGGCAGGATGGATTTATCTGCCCCAGGGACCCCTCTAACACACAAGCTTTCGGTAACAGGATTTGTGCCCCTGTACCCCCGCCCAGTCTCTTCTGAAACCTTTATTCAGGATCTACCTGCTTCACCCATAATGAACAGTCTCTCCGGTTCTTAGCTCCAGAAAGTTATTCCCAAGCTTGCTCAAGTTGCCTGGAACGAACACGTTTCTGTGTAAAGAGAGAAAGAAAATTAAATGTTATTCAATAAAATCTGAATTATTGTAGGATTTAAAGAAATATTGCTTTAACACGCGCAGAGCAGGTCACTCAGCATTGCAGCCAAATGCCGTTCCCCCCCTGCATTAGCAGACTGGTGGCAAACAAAAAACCCCAAACATTTAAAAGGAGCTGAGCTAAAAAAACCTGCACAAGACTTTGTGCAAAAACTCCGGAACAGCTGTATAGATTCAATTCAAGAGTCACATTTCAAGTATCCTGACCCGTCTGAATGCCGAATTCTCCCTTTTGCAGGTGTTACACGCTGCACGCTAAGCGACAGTAAGTAAACATACTAAATGTGTGTTTCATAGTAAAGGAAAAGCAGGGCTCTCCGACTGACGGGGCTCTGCCTGCGGCCACCAGCCACCACGTACCCATCTTGCTGTCCCTGTCCTCCACGGTGCTGCCGAACCGTCCGTCCCTTGCCCGGCGATCCCAGGAGCCAGACGTTCAGTGCAGCGAGTGTAAAGCAGCCTCTCCACGACCCCTGAGCTCTGGTGCGGGAAACGGTGACTCCTGCTGCTCCACCAGCAAAAATCTTCAAGGGAGAGAGGCAAAGCATCACTGCACCAGGAAAGAGAGGGGAGTCCATGCACGCATGCCACTGCCTTGCCACCCACGACTGCCAGATTACTGCTGCAGCAATCAGAGATCTTGCCACCCTGGGTGTCTGCTGGTGGGCTAAACGCATCAGGGCTGATGTCACTGCCAGGACACGGTGACACCGGCATGCTCAAACCGTGAGCTCGAGCGGCTTGTTTTGAAGTTGACGAATTTGCAGGAAGGGCGGCTGTGGGGTGAATGAAATCCATCATATCACTTGGCATTGCTTCCAGCCGCCGCCAAAGGCAAGCCGAGGCTCAGGGTACCTGCGGCTGGGAGGACGAGGCTGGCAAAATTCCCTCGCTGGCTTCCTTGGAAGGAAAGGAAGACTTTGCTGGTAAACACCAGGACACTGAGCCTTGCAGTAATGATTAAACACACCGAGGATGGCACTCACGAGGTACGGTGAGAGCCTTCTAGAGACGCCGCACATTTCAGATCAGGACTGGCCAAAGCCACGTCTGCCCCTCTGGGGAAGCTTCCAGCTTCCATTCCTACTCCAAAACAGGGCACTATGCCAAAAATGTCACAATTATTTTTTCCATGTTGGGGTTGGCAATGCTTCAAATTTTGCATTAGGAGAATGCTGGAACCATTTATTTCCACTTTTTTCGATGCGTACAAAGCCATCAGTTTTCGTAAGCTCAGAACGTTCTCCGTTGCCTGGAGGCTGAGCCCAAAGTGCTGCTTTTCCACAGGAATCTCTGAGCTTGTTCCCCACAGCAGGACGCGGCAGGGAAGCTGCGCTCCCACCCTCCGTCCCTGCTGCACCGAGTCCCATATCTGAGCCCCACGCGCGCCAGCGTGGGATGACACTCATGATGCCCCATGCAAAGAAATCTGGCGGTGGGAGATGTAGTCTTCGAGGTGACCACTAGATGGAAATGAAACCAGCGCTAGAAATTTCACCGAACCGTTCAGGAATACTGACTGATGAACTGATTTTTTTTTTTTTTCCTCTCTGTTTGCTTGATTTGAGCTCATTGGAACAAAACAGCTGTGCTGAGTTGAAAAAAAACCCCAAGTTGTGACTAGTGCTGACTGCCCTTCTCTACTGCCTAGACAGCAGCGGCCCTGGCAGAGGCAGCTCAGCTGGCTTCTCCTCCTCGTCCGCGTGGCTTGTACAACCCGTTATAACGACGGGCACCGACAGCCGGCCTGACAACTGGAACGGGAAGGACCACTGGGGACAACTGACAAACGTCCATGAACAAACAGCGGTTCCCAGTTGGGGCTGGTGCCTGTTCGCTGTTACATCCCACCTCCTAAATTCCTGGTGGGTTTTCCCATCAAGCGGCTAATGACCTCTGGTGACTGGGTCAGAAGGATCTGACAGGCATCCATCAGGGTAGGGCAGAGAGATTTCTCAATATTTTTTGATCAGTTGTTTTAATCTCCTAGTTTGCTGGGAAAGCTTTTCATCATACAGGATGGAATTATGTAATGGGAGTGCTGGGCTCATTTAGGTCTGGCACCAGCTTTATCGAAATAATTATGACTGTGCAAGACCAAACTTCTACATTTACTGATGGAACACCTTCCATCCATCCTTTCTTCCATCCACCCTTTCTTCCTTCCTGTCTATCCATCCATCCATCCATCCATCCATCCATCCATCCCTCCAACCATCCCTTCTTCATCACGAACAAGAAGGATGACTGCTACCGACCCAGCCCGCATTTGCAACGAGTGTGTGATTTGTGGATCTTTCCAGCCCCTTGAATGTCCTCTCTCCTCGCCGTGCCCCACACCTGGCCTTCTCACGGGCAGCCCCGCGATGAGGTGCCAGATGCACTGTGCAATCCGAGCCTCGCCTCAGCAAGGACCAGGACCAGTTGTCCAAACATCCTCCACCTCTGTGATGTAACCCACAACCGTAATGGAAGCTTCCTCCAGCTCTGGGCAAATTTGTGACATGACGGGGTGACGTGCTCCAAGGAAACCTGCTGAGGGGCACGTGTGACTCACGGAGGCTTGAGATTGCCAAAGCACCGCCAGTGACATTACCATGAAGCACGCAACAAGCAAGATGCTATCTGGAGGGAGAAAAGTCAGCTTCCCCAGTTAAATACACGGCCACGTCATCTGGTGTGTGGGCCACGGATGAAGAGTGTGCTAAAGGAGGTTTGGTTTTAGCCCCCGCGGTGGCCGTGGACATTGAGGTAATGGTAATTCCAGGTTTGGCAACGCAGGGCACATGACAGATGCTGAAAAAGTTTCTTCCTCAAGTAGTGATAAGGTGATGGATGGCTGCGGTTACTGTCACTACTCCCATGCTGATCTCTCTGCAGCTTTGTGGCCAGCTGCTGCTTTTGGAAAGATTTTTCTTCTAAATTTATTTTCTTAAAAAATATCGGGTATGTTGTGACCAAAGGAAAGATTAACGCCAGTGGTGTTTGCACAAAAGCATGGCATTTCAGAGCGTTTACTGCAAGCCTTACTGCAAAAAAGCCCCGTCCTTCCCCCAGAGCACCAAGGGACAAGTCATTGCCATCGCTTTCTAGGTCCAACACCCCCAGACTTGAAAGCAAGCATCAGTCGTCCTTTGCCTGAATCCCAAGATGCTGGAACGGGTTTTGAATAAAATATAAGCGTGGGCAAGAACCACGCTGCAGGGTTCCTGACGGGGCAGGTGTGGGATGGAATAATTTTTATAACAATGTGGAGATGTCAAGCGGACACCGCTGCAGCTGAGGGGAGCTGCGGGTGCTCAGTCCTCCGGAGAGCTGCTAGCGAAAGCGTCCCGGTCAGAACTGCCCAGCGACAGACGAGCGGCCCTGAGGACACGCAGAGGGTATCAGGTGGGTTTCTCCCAGTGCCGGTCTCTGGTCCCCGTCCTTGCCCGTTCTGTGCACCTACTCTGCCATGATGCCACTTCGACACGGGCATGGTAGAACTTCCCCGGCGGGAAGGGCAGCCTCGGGGGCACACCGCGGGCACTCTCGCCAGCGCAGAGAGAGCTGCAGCCAAGGGCGACTCTGACCGCGGGCGGTGCGGACGAGGAAGAGCTGCACCGGAGGGATGGAGGTGGTGCCAGCAGAAACCAGGGAAAGAATGAGGGAGGTTCACTCTCTGAGAGAAATTATTTGGGGTGTGTCGTCAGGCCCCGTCTGCGTGGTTGCCGGACTGGCAACCACCTTCAGGTGGCACAAGCTGTTGAGGTGGCAGGCTGGTATGCGGCCCCAAGCTTTTCGGCTGCTCAGTCATGTGCAGGAGTGAGAAAAACACAGGGTCTAGAAGGGCTTTTATGGGCTGGGAGTAAGATGAGCAACAGGATAGGTGGAGAAAGCCTCAGCCAAACCGAGACAGTCAGCTAGAAGTTAAGACAGGCAGAAAAAACCCCACAAATACTGCTTAAGCCTGGAAGTGCACTGGTTCTCTTGGATTTGCCAGACCCAGAAAGCTAAAGGCACGATAAAATCCAGGCTGCTGCTGCTCCTGCAATTTAAAACTTCTTTAAGCGCAGCAATGGGCATGCAAAGCCCACGTGCGGCACTGGAAGGATGCACCTTCAGCGGCCGCGGCTCTGCAGGTCCAGAGGGGCTGGCAGGCAGCAGGGCAGGGGCAGAGCTCGCAGCCTTTTGGCCACCGGAGCTCTAGCAATGGGACCTCAGATACATGGTGCTGTCATTTACAGAAGACGGGGCGAGAGAACAGAGTCCCCTCTTGTGATGCTCCTGCCGAGCGGAGCAGAAAGGGCAGCAGGTGGGAGCCGGAGCGAAAGCACGGCTGGGCTGTGCCTCAGGGCTGAGTCGCTGCGGAGCCCAGAAAAAGTTTCTGGAGGATGAACAGGGACCAGCCGGAGCGGTTCATGGACAGAAGGGGAAGCCTGAGGGGGAAACGAGGATGTGTCACGGCGTATCCTAACTGGGTCACGGCAAGAATGGAAGGAGGCTCCAAGAATCGATTTTTGCCCCATCTCCCCGCTGGGAAAGGCTGCGCTGACAAGGAGGCTGTGGCTGGCGTTGCCAGTAGCTGTCACCAGTTACCCAGCAGAACAGGTTCCTGGGTGACAACTGGATTACAGGAGAAGGAGAGAGGAAGTGAAAAGCTGAGGAGCGGTTAATAAGGGCTCTGTGGCACAGCGTTAACCCAGTTAACCGGCAGTGACCAACAATCCCCTTCCAGCTCCATGCCAAAGGGAGACACAAAGGACCAGGCAATCAAACCACACAGACATTTTGACTTTGTCTAGAACTTTTCTTTCAAGGAATAGAATTCTTTTGAGCATATTCACAAGAATAAATATAAAATTACTCTTCAGAGTAAGAAGATGAGTTTTTATAAAAATATATCTCTATCCCACAGAACCACGTAGGTCGGGTTCTCATTAGGTAATATTATTTAATAAAAAAATAAAACACTGAAAATAAAATGCTTGACCTATACTGATTGGATCACCAAACAATTGAAATTTTTAAAAGGATATAAATATTGCAAATATTGTTAATAAAAATAACATTTAAATAGACAGGAAGCCACTGAGTCCATCTGGATGAACAGAACACTGTACGGAAGCCACCGTTTCTTCTACAGGGCACCAACTTCCTTGTATTCGCTGGTGTTCGTTTGTCTCTTCTTTCTTTGGTACCTAGAAATAGAGAAGGGTGAGTTCTGGAAAGCCAGTTGTTCCAAATGGCTTTTTGGGGAGTGAAGGGGGAAGGAAGAAATAAGAAGGCTATATGACCTCCTCGTGCTTGCTTTAAAGCTCTAGCAGCTAGGCTCTGTCTGTGCTCGTTTCCAGGTCTGAGATAACTTGCACGCAGGGTCTAACTTCTTAACTCTTCACTGAAGATTTCACATCTGCCTTAAAGGCTTGCTGCTGGTACTAGTTTTGTCTTTGGAAAATCCTGTTGGATCCTTCCCTGCAAGAGGGCTGAGTGCCCTAACGAACTTCTGCCTGAGATGACGCACCATCACGTCTTCGGGTAGGGAGGAGGAATTACAGCAGCTACCCTCTAGCTATCAGATCTGTGAAGCTGAGCTCTCCCTCCGGGGGTTGTTGCACCTTCTCTGCTCTCTGACAGCTGCTTATGATGAGTTATCAGCATGAAGAACGATTCCTGCTGCTTGTGGGTCTGTTAACGGAGAAGATTACTGTCCCCTCCACGGTAAAGCTGATGAGGCAATGCTCGTGATATCACAGTCACAATAACTCGGCAGATACACAAAGCAGCTGATACCAATCCAGCTGCTCCCCAGTTCATGATGACTGGGGAAATAGCATCACCCAGAAACGGAACTAGAATTTTCCTGGTCCCTGTCTGCTCTCTTCTTTACCTCAACATACCCCCTAAGACAGACAGGAACTAGCCTCTCCAGTCCTCTGCCAGGGTTGAAAGGCACCTTTGCCCAGCCTGCAATTGAGGGTATGCCATGCAGTCAGCCTATTTCCTTTTTAGAACACTTCACGAAGTGCAGGACACCTGCTATCTCCGTGCAGTCAAGTGAGGGTAGGTATCCCCGTCTGTCTGGAGGTACTCAGTGGGCATCTTACTACACATACAGCTGACTCGCCTTCCTGAGCCATGAAGAAAACCCTTCTTACCTTCTGCAGATGTAGTAGCTTGCAATAGAGATGGCAGCGACGAAAAGCAGAACGATGATAACTGTCAGTGCCACATACTCCTTACTGAGGGGCTGTCTGACGAGTTCTGAATGCACACATCGGACACCAGAGAAGCCCACATCACACCTGAGGACAACAGATGCAGAATTAGAGACATCACCGTGGGGTTACGCTTTAGCCGCTCAGCTGCTCCTTCTTCAGGCACAAGCAATTTGAACTGATGTAACTCAAGCCCATGTGGTCCTAGAAATGGTTGCAAATTCTTCAAGTAAATGAAGAATACTGCTAAAAAAAAGCCTCGAGGGTCTTTATTGTGTAGGCTGAATCAAAGGAGAGACTCTGCTGCTCTGCCTGAGGTCTGGATTTCACACTAATTGAAATACAGATGAACAGGGAAGCACATCAGAATGAGTGTGCCAGGTTTAAGTTGGGTTGGTGGCTATTTTCAGGTGTCTAAGACTCTCCCTCGGGGTTTCACTGGAGCCAGCACATGTCCTGAACACTTGCTTAAGTGCAGGTGAGGTGTATTGCAGATCTGCTGCTCCTCTTCACGTTCTTGTGAGCATTTAAATGCTTTGCTGGATTGGTGTTCCAGCTCAGTGTCAATAGCACTGAGATCAAAGGCCGGGTACATCCCAAAGCTGCCTCAGGGAGGTCTGCAGGACGCGCTGCGCCCCGTCCGTACCTGCAGTAGTGCTCATCCAGGTCCACTATGTACACGCACTGGCCGTGGAAGCAGTAGTCCTTCATTTCAGGCTTGCATCTAGCTATCCCAACTTGAGCCACACGCGGACTGTTCTCTGTCTGGACTGCAAGGAGATTTTGTTAGCATCTCATTGGTCTTGTTTTCCCCTTCAATTTCCCAAACCACGTATATGCTTTACAAGCACGACTAATAGTCTCGCTACCAAGAGACCTCCAAGGCAGTAGGCATTAAAGCAGGTGTGCGTTCTGGACAGGGAGAGGATTTTCCCAGGCCAAAGTTATACTGACTTTTCCTTCTGGAGCTCCAGATAAGCTATTTCTGCTTTTACAGCAGAGTTCTCACTTAAGACAGAGCTCTTCTGCTGAAGAAG
Organism: Pterocles orientalis; assembly: GCA_011057875.1. Lineage (NCBI taxonomy): Eukaryota > Metazoa > Chordata > Aves > Pterocliformes > Pteroclidae > Pterocles > Pterocles orientalis. Next base: position 380,922 of record WKFP01015015.1, read on the forward strand.
CCATATTAAAGAAATGCAGGCTATGAAATTGTTCTTGCTCGAGAACACAGAGCACTTTGCAGGGTGTTGGCAATGTTTCTCAACAGAAAAAAATGATTTCCAAGGGCACTTGAGTGAGGCTGCCAGCCCACGGAGGATGGGAACCAAGGCTCGCTGTTTACAGAGAGCTGTGCAGTGCACTTACTTAGCGCTGTTGTGCAGTTCTCCATTTCACCGGGCCCACACAACGGGATCACTGTTGTGCCCAGGGCTGCTTGCAATAGGTAACCTACAAGAGAATGAAAAGAAGAGTCAAAACTAGATGCTTTTCAAGAACAGCCAAGTATTTCAGCTGGCGTACTGATTAAGTTAATACAAGAGCAGAAGCTTTTTATCTTAATATAAGGCAGCCCAAAGAAACATCTCTGAGAAACAAACTTTTAATGTAGAACACGGATCAAACAGAAACTCGGTGTCTGTGACCACCTCTCACCCATGCTCTGGGTGAAACGGGGCAGGAGCAGGCTTGGAGAGATCACACAGGTCAACAGGAGAGGCAGGAAAGTCCAACTGTGACTCTGTTAGGTTCCTGTCTGGGACAGCATCTGTGCAAGGGACACAGCCAGGCTTCCACAATTAGGCGTGTGTGCTGCTTGTGGCTGGGATAGAGTTAATTTTCATCACAGTAGCTGGTAGGAGGCTATGTTTTGGACTTGTGCTGAGAACAATGTTGATAACACACTGATGTTTTAGTTGCTGCCCAGCAATGCTTACGTTAAGCCAAGGACTTTCCAGCTTCTCTTACTGCCCCTGCCCTCCCAGCTTCTCCACAAGAAGTTGGGAGGAGACACAGCCAGGACAGCTGGCCCAAACTGGGATGTTCCAGACCATAAATCGTCACTCTCAGCTAGGGGAGTTGCCCGAGGGGTGCGATCGCTGCACAGGGACCAGCTAGGCATCAGCCGGCAGGTGGTTAGCGGTTGCACCACTTGGTTTTTTTTTTGGTTTTGTTTTCACTGTTTTCCTTTTCATTACAATTCATTAATATTAGTAGTAGCAGTATTATTAGTAGCATTTTATTTTATTTCAGTCATTAAACTGTTTTTATCTCAGCCCACGAGTTTTATTACCTTTTTCCTCTGCTTCTCTCAGCAGAGCAGGGGTAGTCAGCGAGCAGCGGTGTGGTGCTGAGTGCTGGCTGGGATAAAACCACAGCAGCGTGACAACCCAGCGTTCAGTGCAGGAGGAGTTCTTTTCCTAATCAAAATCAAGATGTCCTTGACTCACAACAGCCCATGGGGAGAGGATTTCCTAGGACTCAGCAAGTCAGCGCAGCTGGTGACTCAGCACGCCAGGTCAGTGCTGAGCCAGGCTCAGCGCCGCACCACTGGCTTCAGAGACCCTGTACGGCTGGAGGTGGGCTCCACACAAAAACCACTCTTCAGCAGCAAAGAGCTTCCTCAGCCCGTGACTGGCTGTAACCAGCCTGAAGGGCTGGACAGTTCCTGAACTAATACCCGCTCTTGTGCTGGAGTTATTCAGTTAACAGCCCACACGAGATACCAACCCCTGGTCACTGGGTCACAGCAGTTCCTGACCACTATGTGGATCCTGGGTCAGCGTTACTTGTCTCAAGAGAACCCCAGAAGAAAATGGGGACATATCTGTCCTTCCTTCACCATCCACGCTAAAGAACTGCAGCTCAGCGGGTTTGATGCGAGTACCAGACATAAGAGGAGACTGCAGCACACAGGCTCAGGATTTTGGTTATTGGGGCAGCAGCTGCACTTCCTTGGGGAGCAAGGGCTCTTCTCTTCTCTTCTCTTCTCTTCTCTTCTCTTCTCTTCTCTTCTCTTCTCTTCTCTTCTCTTCTCTTCTCTTCTCTAAAGCATTTTTTTCATCTTTTGGCCTGTGCGGTGCTGCAGAGGCACAGCTTTCAGGTTTTCTACAGGCTGAATGAACATTTCCAAAGAGGATTTGAAGGCCAGCACAAGTAGCCTCATGGCTAGCCCAGGAGGACCAGTCCATGTTTGCCCCAGCTGGCCATGACATCCACTTGGCTAAACTGCTGCTGTGGTCACAAACTAACCTGCTCCTGAACTGCTCAGTCATCAGCCCCATTGCACAGAGGTCTGTAATTGTGTCTTTGGGCTGTTGCCTCTATTAACCTGTCAGGTCACGCATGCCTAATGCAGGGAGTGTGCCTTCATAATTTCTTGATCACTCTAATTCAACTCCGGTTATTAGAAAGTTTCATGACATCTCAGTGTTCAACCCAGTCGTGATTTATGGATTTCCTGCAGCTCACCTGTCTCTGGGTGATTAGTAAGGCTTCCTTTAGGCTTGGTTCCAGTTAGATACAAGAACAGCAGGAATATCCATCTTAGTGGGACAGGGGTCGATTGCTTGTTTGTGTTTCTTTAAAAACACCATTCCTTCTCCTTACCTCCTTCTCCACCCCATTCCCTGCAAAGCTAATAAGCCAGGTTTCCACCAAGCGTTAGAAGCAAGGACAAAGAGGAGGCTGGCCAAAGTGAGAGCCATGGTGACAGGCAAACGATGCCGGCACCTTGACTTGTGCAGGAGACTGAGCTGGGGACATTGCTCCTGCCAGCGTGACTCAGCCGGACCTGCCTTTCACTCCAACGGGGCAGGGCCAGCAAGTTTACTTTCAGGGTGGGATATTTTTTTCTTTTTGTTAAAAGATCACCGTGCTTACTACAGATTTCACCAGGAGAAGCAGTTTAACACTTCTGTGAGGCCAATTAGAGTCGCCACGACACAAAGCTGAAGCGTTTGTAGGATGAGGTCATCGGCTGAGGGATGATGGCAGCACAGTTCCTGCGAGAACAGCAGACTCTGAGCTGCAGCCAGGGACCCAGCATCCCAAATGGTGCTGGGAAAAGAAGATTTACTGAGTCAGTCCTCCTTCCCTCCCTCAGCAGGGAGCAGCTGTGGCACAGGACAGCTCTGTCCCACTCAGTGACACCATGCCATTGCAAGAAGGGATGCTGACATCCTGAGACTAGTGGGGTGACCTGGGGCTCCCTCCTGTTCCCCGCGTCCCCCTGCTATCATCTCCAGTGATGTGCACGGCGAGATTGGTCTGAGGGCCATGTGACAGTACTGAACACAAGCCAAGGCAAAATATGCTGCAGGTACCCAAGACATCCACTTCTATCGTACCTAGTCAAGGAGGTGGATTAAGCCAGCTGATGATCTCTTTTAGCCTTTGACATTTTTCTGTTTCAGCTTGCACACTTCCTTGATCTGACCACAATCCAAGCAGCTGCTTTTTAATCTCAAATTCCCAGTTTGACAGTCACCAGAACCTGGCTTTGGGAACCTCAAACATAGGTATATGAAACAGATAGGCCAGCTCTTGTCTTTGCTCCGGAAAGAGGCACTGCTAGAGGAAAGGCCAAAGCTCAGACACCTGTGAGGGACAAATTAAACGACACCTCCTGCACCACCGAACAAAGGCTTGCCCCGTTCCAGCCACGCACAACAACCCATAGCCTCCTCCGCCCGACTGCAGACACACACAGGCTGGAAAGGCTGGACTGCAGGCAGGAATATCTGCTGACACCCAGCAGTATTTTCTGCATTCGGGCAAAGTTCTTCCTGCTCTGCACTGTTATATTTTGCCCTTTCCCCCATGCAAATATTTCTCCTCTGACATCAATGGGAGGATAAGGGATCCACGCACCGCAATGGGAAAGGAGAGCCTTTCCCAGAAAAACTATCAGACGATGTATACCGAACGCAGGACATGGGAGAGGTAGTTATATTTTTATTCTTTTGCTGTTCCCTAAGCAAATACTCTCCGGGGTACAAGATAACAGTAATGAGATGGTGGATGTTCACGTGTGCCTCGCAGGAATGTGAGCGCTACACCTACGCTGCACCACCAGCGTGCAGGCGGAGCACGGGCTGGTATTGCAGGCGTTACTGAAGGGGAACACTGACAGCACTGGCTGCTACTGGAACAGGACAACGGCTGCTGCTGTTTACTGGTGCCCCCATGAAGGATGAAAATGAGGAGCAGGGGCTGGCTGCCTTCACTTCCTCCAGCCTTCGTCAGAGATGACATGCAAGCGCTAACTATCAGTTCATCCACTGAAAGCCAGGTCTACTTTCCACTTACAGGATGACTGCTAAGGATGAAGGATGCACATAGAGGAGACGTGACTGGGAGCTAGCCCCTTTGCAAGATTTACAGCCATTTTCAAGGGGAATTGTCAGGTTTCTCAGAGGTCAATCATCATTTGAGTTGGCTTTGCCCATCGCCAAGATCACTAGTCTTGTTCTAGTTCATCTGAAGAAGACCCCATGATGCTTCTTCACATTTGGCACCGCTGTGATCTCTCTCCCACAGAGGCAGCAGCTACACTTTCCGCGTGGGTTGCTCTACCGAGGCAATGCCAAGCGCAGAGGTGTCCAGGTGACACGCACCTGGAGGATCTCAGCCCATTTTACCTCTAGAGACACATCAAGCTGCATCCCCGTCACCTGATTTTGGACACCCGGAGCATGTCTGACTGTCTAAGGCTTCTTGGTGTAGACTAAGCAGGAAACATGGAAGTTGGCCAGTCTGTCCTCACGGCTTTGCGAGCATCGCTGCGACCCCCATTTAACTGTAGTGCATCCCCTTCCGTATCTCCCTGCTGCTAACCCCCCCAGCCAGCCACGGGAGGCTGCAGGCCATCTCAGACAAGGCAAGCACCTCTGGCGATAAAGGCGAGGTGGGTGGCTGTGTTCTAGATGAGGATCACAGAAACGCAGGGTTAGCCAGGAAAGCCTTGCAAACAGCAAACAGCTTATTCTTATTCAAGATTTGCCTGCTCACATCGCCCACAGCACCTCTGGAGTTCAGGCTATCCACGCAGGCTGAGCGTGCTGCCTGCGAAAGGGGAAGCGGTCATTCGAGATAATTTTAACTGCCTCAGACCGAGCACACCTCCCCATCCTTGCACGCAGGATACCTCATGATGTCCCTGGTGCCTAGCTGCTTGACCATGCCCATCAAGGCAGGTGCCTGACGCTCCTCTTCCTGAGATGAGCCACACGAGATGTACAGGTTGCCCTTCTCACCATGGGAAAGGAGATGCTATCAGCCCTTTCCACCCCCATCCCCCTGCGGTCCGTGCATGTTTGGCCCGTTCTCTAAATGGAGAAACCAGATGTGATGCGCCGTGAAAGGCTCAAATAAATCACCCTTACGGCAACTGGACTGGTGTTAATACGTGTTTCTGGGGAGTAGCGTCCAGATTTCCCCATCTCACACTTTGCACCTGTGACTGCAGATTTGCCAGCTCAAAGCCATGGATGCCCAGGGCCAGGCCAGAGCAGCTCTAAGGCAGCTCTGGAAACCCCAGCCTGGATATGAAGCTGACAATGACTGTCATTTCAGTGAGGCTTCAGCCGTTCTGCAGTGAACCTCTTGAAGTCTGGCGTAACACCAGCTGCAGTCAAGTCTTCCTGCCTTCTGTCAGTGGCACTAAGTCCTGCTTACACTACTGACCTGGGAGGGAAAGGCAGTAAAGCGCTTGTACCGCTCGTTATGATGCCATCTAGCTATGACTAATCTATCCCTTACTATTAGATTTTGTGCCTGCCCCGGAAATAAATAAATCTGTATACAAATCCATGAAGACACACCAGTTCCTTCCAGTGCCAGTTTTGTGCCAAGCATGGCTGAGTCACAGACTACAAGGTGTTTAACCTGCCGTCCTGGCAGGCAAGATGCTGCGCAGCAGCTGATCCATGAGCTATTATGGAAATACCTGGCCAAGATGAAAAACAGAAACTGACGCCGCAGAGGGCTGAGCAGATGAGGGAATACCTGCTGCACAAGAGCAGTCTTGGGAACCGAGCTTACCCACCGGCTGCACCCCTGAGCCCAGCGCTGCGAGTGTGAGAACATACTTTGCCATTAAAGCAGCGAGTGCTCCAGGTCTCGGTCCTGCCCCAAAGGTTTGCTGCCCACACAGTTCGAGTCACCCCAAAGGGTCAGCTCTTGCAGCCACCGCTGCCACTGGCAGCGCCCAGCGGAGGCGTGTCGCAAGGACCAGCTGTTGCTTCACAGCACACCCAGGCTCCAGGAGTCCTGATGCTCTGAGGATACATGTGTTCACTTTGGACTTTCAGGTAGCTTACGTCACGCAATAGAGCAACACGCTCGCAGGGAGGAGGTGAAGAAGCATCAAGCAGAGGGAGGCCACAACCTGTTTTGTCACCTTAAGGAAGTCTCGGCTGCCATGGGGATTCACCCGCTGAGCTCACCCAGAGCATGGCCTGAGTGAAGGCAGAAGGACGGGATGACAAACAGACAGGACAAAGTGACAGAGAACAGATTCTGCTGCTGTGAGCAGAGCTGGGGAGGAGGAGAATGAGGATTCACCTTCACTCAGTCGCAGGGCACAGCTGGGCATCACACAAGCCACAAAATGTCCCGTTTCACGCGGCAGAACACAGAGTAAGACCCATATGCTCCACTCCAGAGTAAGACCCATATACTCGCACAGCCACCCAGGTACACCCATCCTTGCCTTCGATTTCATCTCAGAGAAGAAACACATCTGCTTCACCTCAAGGCAAGCTGCGCCTTATGTTTTGCCAGAGATTTTCCAGCAGTGAAAGAACGCCCCAGCCCCACGACTCAGCACCCAAGCCGGGGCAGAGGAGACGCCTTCCTGCTGGAGCAGGGTCCAGCAGCTTGCCACGGCCCCCAGTCCACGAGGGGAACGGCAGTGACACTCACCAAGGAAGAGCAGCAGGCTGCGGACTCGCAGACAGCCGGCGTCCATCGCCCTGGGGCCCCTGGGGAGAGGAGAAGATGGAAGAAAGGGAGAAAGAGGAGGCAGCCGGCTGCAGCAGGAGCGACGGCGGCGCTGCGGGAGCAGTCTGGGTGCTGGCTGTGCTGCTTCGGACTTTTATGAGCTGGCAGGAGAGGCGGGGCAGTGCTCGCCGGTGATGAAACCCAGCTCGGCTTGGGGCAGGTGCCCAGCCCTGGCCTCCTCGCTTCCTGCCCCGCCGCCCCCGGGCAGGCTGTGCCGTGCTGTGCCACCCCCTGCGGGCAGGGGCAGCTGCCCTCCCCGGCCCCCCGCACCCAATGGCAGGAAGAAGGGTGCACCCTGGCTTTAGTGGGGAGGGGAGGGCAGGCTTGGCCGGACACGTTCCTGCCTGACCCCTCCAGCTGTTGGCTGCCACCTGGGTACATTTGATTTTCCTTATTTTAGCAAGCATTACTGCAAATAGTACACAGGGTTGTAAAATTACATGTTCCATCTAAGCAATCTGGCCCAAGGCGCCAATACTCAGGACTTTCCTGGGCAGTGGATGCCCACGGCTGACTGCACAGCATCAGCACCGCTGCCTTCTGCTCGCCTCAGTTCACTGGGGTGAGGTGCGTAACGGTGTGAGATTTTGCCGGCGCAGGGCGGACTCAGAGCTGACTGCCGCGTGAGTGGGCTCTGCCTGCTCAGGAATGACCATGGGGCTGTTGCGTGGCCATGAACGCTCCCTGCACGTAAACCAATGTTTGGAAAACATCTCCAGGTGGGCAGCCAGAAACCAGCTGCCGTCCCTAATCTCCCATCTCCTGGCGATTCTGCAGTGACCCTCGGCACACACGCCGCTGCCAGGGAGCCTCAGCGCTGGGGGCAGAAATGGTCTGTTAAGTTACAGCACAGGCCACAGGAATGCCAGCACCTCACCCGGCACCTGGACCGGCTGCGACGCTCTCAAGGTCAGTGGGTGCTTACGCCGTGTTGCCCCTCCAGTCCTCAGCCTTGCCACAGCCCACTGGAGCAGCAGTTCCTGATATCCACTGGTCCTTCACTTACCGACACAGCAGTCGACTAGTTACCACTATTTTGTTTTTAATCCCTTTCAAGCATCTTGCTGAAGCCCATGCATTAGGCAAGGCCTCGTTCAGCATTTACATCCCATCGCCAGGTAGTTCAGGGATGCCCCACCCCCAAATCCCTACTGTATGGATCTGCCTGAAACATGTTTTATCGCAGCAAGCTGCCCACCAGTGGTGGTTCTTTCTTTCCCTTTTAAAGCAAAAACCTACTTCCTCTGCCTTACCGCTTTCCAGCGTCAAAAAAGGCAATACCCAATTTATTGCAGAACTGATAAGCCTATCTCACAGTGTAAGGAATTCGAGTATTGATAGTGAGGTGCCCTTTAATAATAGCTGATGACTCAAGTATCCATAGTTTCTCCATTTTGTAAGCGGTTATTGATACAAGAGAGTTAATTATAGAAGATACTGCAGAATGCAATATACTACATGTCCATGTTCAGATTCCATTTCTAAGTAATAAACACATTAATTCAGGGAGCTGGAATAGATCTGGTACTTACAAATCGTACTCTGCCTTACTTTGGGAGCATTTCCTTAGATCTACAGAAGTGTGGAGATGCTGAAATTAAAAAAAGCAATGTGTTACTATAGAATGTACATCAGCACAATTTGTTAATTATCCAAACAGTATGAGAGCTGGCAGGATAAATGTAATAAAGATCAGTGTGAAAGCAGGGTTCAGAAGTTTGTACCCCACAAGCGATGGGACACAAGAATCTTTTCCTGAGTCCCTTTTCCCCCCGTCTAGCATTAGGGTCATGGCTTACCCCATCCCATCAGTATATCACTTTAAGGTTAGCAGATGGTAGCTTTTTTTGATGCCACATGACTGTTTTCATTGCTTCTTTAATTTGGGCTGATCCCCCTTATTAAGGATTTTATTGCCTGCTCTTTCAGGGATCACAATGAGTAAAGGAAGGAATTGCAATGATTAGTAAAGCATTTCTGTCTGTGGGCATTCAGATCCCTTCAAAAGCAGCATCACTGTAGAACTTCCACTTTATAATTAATTTCACCCTTAAATTCCTGCATGATTTATCCTCTGAAAGAGAGTGTTTAATTATAGTCTTGTACCGATATCCAGATACCAGGTAACGCTGACACAATTGGAACAATTCATTGGAATTTCCTCTTTCAGATTTGAATATATGGAAAACAAGAATCACACATGCATCTCTGCTTCATCTTTCTGTAATGTTCTTTGCCTCATGGCATGTGATTCCGCATCTGGCATCCCCGCTTGCGGCTTTCACCATCCTCTCCTCCACGTGGAGGCTGCCTCTTTGAGCACGGTTGATACACACCTTAGGAGGCACTTTTCCAAGAGGCTGTTCACAGCGCGCAGTGCCCTCCTGTACTGACAGGTTCACTGTCAGGCAGATTCATTGCTTCCCACAGATCCGAGTCCGGAGCGACATGTACGCACAACGCTGAAAGGCAGCGCTGGTTGGGCAACAGAGCATCACGGGTGTATTTCAGCTGGTGGCCTCGATTTCAGCTGGGGTGAACTGGCACACCCAAGCCAAGTCAATGATGGATTCACGCCCCTTGGCACCAGACCAGTGAGCAGCCCCCAGAATGCTTTGACATTTCAGGATTTTGCTCTTTACAAGGTGTAACGAGTATGTGAGGAAATACCTTAAGAACTTGTGCAAAAGACTGACTTGCTTTTATTACCTTGCAATGGCTTAATAACCATCTTTAAAGAAAACCTCTATTCACAAAGATTACGGGCTCAACTCAAATCCATTTTGTGCTTATTATCTTTCAAAGTCACAAGTATTCACCTCTCCTTTTCAGACAGAGCAGCAAATTCACAGCAGTGATTACTTCCAGGGTATGGACTGAGCTTCGTCTGTCAGTCTCTCTAACACTGATGACACAGAGGATTTCGTATGAACAACAGGTTTTCAACCTAGAAGGGAAAAAATACAAGTTAAATGTACATTTTTCTGTGCTTGAAAATGCTTTCTTTTGGTCGTGATTTGCTGTAAAAGAACACACACGTGTTCACAGCAATGAACTGCCACTTTATGTATGTTTTTACATAACTAAATCCATAAATGACAGGTGACTATCCTACTTAACTTCACCTACTTTCAGTACGCCTGGCATCTGAGTTTTACACATTGCTGTTCTGAGGATGGACCTGCATCGTCTTTGTCTATTGAGAATAAGAACTATTTCCAAAATAAACATTTTTTTGTTAGAAAGTATTTTTGAAACTGGAAGAAAACCATTCCTAGTCTTGCACTGAAACACTTGGCACTGTCATACACGCACACAAAGTTAGAGAAAGCATCATTTTCACAAATTCCTGGGAATGTATTTTTGAAGACACCACAGATGCAAACTTTGGTACATGTGTAAGTCAAATTTTTATACACAGCAAACTTTCACTGCACAGCATGAGAAACCCTCCAGAAACACTCTCAAAAGATCAGATGCCTCATTGGAGTGCAGCTCAATCGACAGCATTTCCATTTGAACTACAAAAGATTATGATGAAAAGGATGAAAAGTTGTAAAACGCATGGGGCTCACATATGGGCACAAATACCCTGAGAAGGGAATATATTTAACGGGAATGCATATACGAGAGAGTCTGGAGGAAATGGAGTAAGAAAAAACCTTGAGCCAAACTTACTCCATATAACGGTCAGCTTCAAATCTGCCATGTATGTGAGGGATGAATTAGGTCAAATGTTCTTAAACAACCAGGCTTTCCTATAAACTATGAGTTCAAAATGCTGTCCCCAAGGCTGAAAGTGGCGGATGCCTCTTCCTGTAAATGCAGGGTGAGGTCAAAGCTACTGGACAACACAGATGTTTTGCTGTTTAAAAAAAAAAACCCAATGGCCCAGATTCACTGATTTCTTAACCAACGTCTTGGGTCAGCATTAACTAACAATTTAAAAAAGAAAGAATGAAAAAAAACCCCAAATAGCTAATTCCCATCCATCTCAACGTGACGCAGAAGATGGAGATGAAACGGCAGACAGATCTGCCAGTTCACGCTGGATTGCTCCCTACAGGGCAGTTTTTCAAGCTTCATTCTCCCGGCCTGCATGAAGTTTCCATTACTCTCCCATGGGCAGCTCCTGAATGGATCAACACATTTCACTGTCAGGAAGAGCTTCATAATGCTCGGTCGGTGCTTTCCCTTCCCTAATTACAGCTCAGTGCTCCATGCAGAGTGATTTCTTAGCCTCCAAGGGGTTTGTAGCTTTTTTCATTTGTGCAGTCTTTTCATGGCTTCTGCCTGTATTTGCTGCTAAACAAACCTGTGCAAGCGTTTTATTTGTACTCTGCAAAGGGTGTTATCAAACCAAAGCCCCCCCATTATCACTGCCCATAGATCTAGTAATTGTTTCTCCTTGCTCCAAGTGACTTGTTAAAAATAGGAGAAGGATTAAGAGGGAAGAAAAGTGGTTTTCCCCTGTATGTAGCAGTCCACAAGCAAGGTGGGAGAACACTAGCTGTCTACCCGTGGGTCCTGTGTGCTGTTCTGTCCATCAGCACCTTTTCCGAGTTCATAAATTCATCTCTTCAACAGCTTTTTTCACTCTCCCGGAAGATGAGGGTTAACCACTGGGAGACAGAATACATGCACATATGACGACAGCCCTCTATGATGGTTTACCACATGTACACGCGGGTGCAGCACTTAGACCCCTGACCAGCCGCCGATGTAACTGAAATCATTATGAAAGCGTGTTCCCGGCAGCTGACCATGCAGCACATTCGCACGATAGTTCTGCCCTGAGAGCGACATCCACCTCAGGACACTGAAACGACAGCAAGAACCACCACTGCGGGGACTGGTGTGACTCAGCTGGCACTCAGCGGCTCCCGTTGGGCTTCCACTGCAGCAGTCAGCCCCGGCTATGGGCTCTCCACCGCTACCTTCCATCCTTCTCATGTCTCTTTTATCTGGACAGTTGGCGCTAGCACAAAGACAAGAGGAAGACACTCTGTATATCCATCAGAGGGAAGGAAAGACCTTCCTTGGCCAAGCGCAGAAGGAAAGGCTGATGTGTGGGCTATTTCCCAGCCCCAGAGCTCCTGCGCTCGTCCTGCTGAATTGAAGCAGCACTGACCTGCGGCTCGCCCTGTGCTCCAGGCCCTGCAGTGCCACTGGGACTTCAGCTGTTCCCAGACTCCACGTTTTGGCTGCGACTCAGTGGTGACTGTCACTTGCATGCCGATCATGCGCACGGGGAGCTGGGGCACCCTCGACACGAGGAATGTATCATTAGGGATGATGGAGTAAACAGCAATTCAGCTGAAACCAGCTTAGCCAGCACACGTTCCAGGCACCGAATCTAGGAATCTACACGGGTCCACGGTGTATTTGTTTGGCCTGGTAACCAGCGCTAGGCATGGGAGCAGATGCGCTTAGTGGAATTCCCCCATCCACTAGCATTATGGGACACTCCCATTACTGTTCTTATAATTACTGTTAATCATTACTATTACTGAAGTGACCAAAAAAAAGGCAGTTGGGATCGGGCCTTTATTGTGCTGGCTGTTGTCATGCAGAGGTGATGAGACAGCCTGCCCCAGGGAACCCATAAACATGGGTGCCCAGTTCATCACCACACTCACATGGCAAACTAGGACACTGTGGTCTGCAGTGAAGCTCCCCTACAACTCCAGCAAAAATAAACCACGGCGCTCCCTCCGGATCGCATTAGCTTGGAGCCAGGCCATTCATATCATGCTCTCTGTCCACTGAGATGCCGCTGGAAGGGAAAGAAGTGGATCAGGAATACTTCAGGGTCACAACACTTACCAAGATGTTCTTGTTCTGCATTTTCCCCCTGTGGGCCCGGCCTGCTGTGAAACCCTACATCCTTTGATCTCCAGGGAGTTTAGTACCACCGACTCCCGAGAGCCTGCTGTGACTCACATGCTATGCAGAAACCTCTGGGGTTTGGTTCGGGAATGACCAAGACGATCTGAAATCATCTTCTAGTCACCTTCTCCTCCCATCCATGGTCTGAGCACCACCTCAGGCATCCAGCCTCCCTGGAGACAGTCACAGGTCACAGAGTGAAGAAACAGATTAGGCAGCTTAGCCACAGGATGGGTACCAACAGGCAGCCCCGGGGAAAGATGCAGGCCTCTGTGGGGCCGAGAAGGGCAGAGACAGCTCCAGCACGTGTGGAAACCATCTGCCTGCAACACTGACTTTTACTCCCCAAGATGCAGGTCTGGCTGCTATCAGTCACCGGGAAAGGAGACAGACCCCAGTTTTCTGGTCAGAGCTGGTTGTTCCCCAGCCTGTCCCAGGGGTGCAGCCTCACCCATGGGGAGGGAGGGTGCTGGTCACCTGGTGTGTGCAGGGGAGATGGGACGAGGAGAGGAACCTGCAGGCTGATGTCCTGGGAAGAGGTGCCGGCAACCAGCTGGTTGACTGTGACTCTTCGACAGATAACTCCTCTGCGTGGTCGCTATACATCCACCCTCTCATCCTCGCTCCTGTCGCTTGATGCTGTTTAAGAGATGCAGGAGATTTCTGTTCTGACGTTCGGAGTGCACATGTGTAAATCAAGTGGGACAGGACTAAGGCTGGGTTTAAACAGACTGGTCAGTGTCAGTTATTAAATTAAGAACACACCAAGCTACGGCTGGCAGTTCTTATCAATGGGTAAGAGTCAATCAGCCAAAGCTGCCAAACTCAAGTTAGGTCTCTGAACCTGGTTAAACTCCTCAATAACAACAGCCCCTCTACAAGACCTTCAAAGAAAATAGGCATCAGTGAAAACTACTTTTTGTAAGAGTCCAAATAGAGGCTGCACATTAGATGCTCAGGATGAGACCCTTTATTTTTTTTGTGCCTACAGCAGAGGTTAGTTACCCTTTCAGACAAAACACACGCTCCAGCTCCAGACTCGGATCAATCTACCCTGCCCAGTCCAAGCACATGAGCAACCTGACATCAACCAAAGACCATTAACTTAGCACAGGAGATGGGCTGTCTCCTGTGAAACACACCAGACATGAGAGCCTGTGCAGAACATGGCCCCGCTCTTTTGTCTCCATCTCAACCCTTTCCTCCCTTTTGTTCTTGTAATATTCCCCTTTGCGAACCAGGAGAAATATTTCCAGGAAGGGCTGCTGTATGCAAGGCTAATTTCCCATCTTTCCAAATCAAGCACTTTAAAGGGCGCACAGATTAACTAAACTAGAAAAGAGGTCTCCGTGCAAGACTCTTACCCTCTCCTAGCGCATTCTTATGCAACGCGCTGCGCACCGCTGTGTGCATTTGATTACATTGGGGCAACTCTGATTACCATGGCATGTATCATCAGAGTTGCCGACTGCGTTGCAAATGTTGGAATTGTCTTTTACGTAGCTCTAAGTATCAGGGGAGCCTTTGGGCAATGGCCTTCAATTGTTTACATGGTTTTCATAAACAGGATATTAACAATTTGTAAATATCCTGTCGGAAATCCCTCAGCTGCATTTGCAAATTCACCATAGACCCGTTTGATATATGCCCATCTACAGTAAGCCTCTCTCTACCAAAACTTCACTGGTGACATTGCACAACTATTACTGACCACAATGATCGCCTCTAACTGTACGTACCAGCTTCTACCTCATAGTTTCTACAAATTGTTTGTGGCTTTGGTACATACATCTTCAGAACATTTCCTGGGGAAACTATTAAGCAAAAAAATAATTCATCATTGTTCTCATCATTTTCCGTAGGCTTACACTGTGTAGTTCTCATTCAGGTAGAGAAAGCCAGGGAATTACACTGCTCTGAACTCCTGCTGCTACACCTTACCTAGAGGTAGGTTTGGGTTTTTTTCTTTTTCCCTTCATATAAACTTCCCTCCAGCGGCATGAAGACAGTGACACGCACATGTAAACACAGACACAGGCAACCAAAAAGATGTCTCTGAATTTTCTTGGGACTTCCTTTGGTGTTGCAAACTAGGGCGTTCTGATAGTCAGCAATCAGATAGATATCTGTTCAGAATCCTGGAATTTTGCTGCAGTAAATCTAAAAATACCCTTCAAAAAGAAGGCATAACACTAACCTCCCACGTTTCGGCAGTCCACCTCGGGACATATCCTCTCAGCAGTGTTAAGAGAGAGGCCAAAAGTTCCTTCTGAGCTAAATACTGTATTAAAAGCAATGCATGCCTACCTCGGTTGGCACATATTTAACTGACTAGGTAGCCAGCTCTGGGGGATGGAGGAGCTGCCTTTGTGCAGGGGGAAGCTGAAGAAGAACAGTTTGGTGTGGGAGAAGTAGAAGCACGAAGGTGTGTCATTCCTAACCCAAAAGTGAATAACCCACTGCTGGGAGCGCAGTGATGCAAAGCCGTCTGACGGTACGTCCTCAGCTCCAAAACAAGCGCCTTAAAGAACTATGACTCCAGGCTACAGCTGTGCTAGCATAAGGGCAGATGCCAGTAAAGCATTCAAGAAATAATAGTTGACCCAAACTTAAATACTACTTGGGCAGGTGAGGGAGTCCTTGTAAGAACATATATTGTTGTCTCCAAACATGATCCGTGTAAAAGAGATCTTGTCTCAGCTACCTGGTGCCCTTTGGATTTAGAGGAAGGGGATGGCAGGAGAAAGACTCCTGAAACACTCTGAGTCCCCTGGAGCAGCCTTTGCTCTCTCTGTAAGTGCACTGATGTGGGGGCACAGACTGCTCTGGTGTCATTCCTGCTGCCACCACAAGTGGGAAACGTTTGGCGTGTTTTTCACACCTCTAACCCATCATTAGCACCACCTGAACACAGACAACTGCACCTGGAAAAGGTGTTCCCTGTAAATGAAACGATCATAAACTTTAAAACAATGAGGAAAAAGCAGCAGCATGAAGTCCTGATGCTACCTGTTCTAAGGTAAATCACTGTGTACTCTGAACTCCGCTGGGCTTCACAGATTGCTTTGCAGATAAAGCAGGAGGAAACTGTAACTTACACCCACTATAAGTTTATCTGCAGCTAAGGAATGAGCTAACTAAATGCCCTTGGGGAGATATGAGAGGCATTTAAAGCATAAAAATTGCTTACCTTTCCCTTACCAGGCAGGCAGATAAACACAAATGTCTCTGTTCAATAGTGCCTGAAAGTCTGATGCAAGCCCTCAAAAGTAAAGCAAATTAAGGCTTAGAGGCAACCATGGTGCAAGGATGTGCAACCCCAATGACAGAACGTTGCCAATCAGCTCAAAAAGAAGCAGTTCCGGAGAACTGCGCGAGTTGGCAGAGACCATGGGCAAAGCCAGCATGGGAAGGCAGAGGCTCGCACTTCTGGGCTGGCCACAGAGGCCTGGGTGTTTCACAAGGACATTCCCAGCTTACCCGGTGCCGCACGGCATTCAGACTTTCAGTCACGTGGCTGCTGGGACAGACACTGCTTACCGCATGCTAAGAGAGGGTGGGAGCAATTTGCTTTACTGCTCTTGCCAAAAGCCTCTATTAGTATATGTTATGAAAGCTCCAGAGAGGCAAAACATTCCTAAAACCACTTTATTAAAATTAGTAACACCCGAAACTCTCCTCGGTTGTTTATGGATGGCAGGGCTGAAGGAGGCAAGCAGCAAAAGCAAAGGAAGAGACAGAGAAGCATCCAGCTCCTCTGCAGGGAGACGGGCCAGGGCAGCCTGGTTGCTGAACTGCCGCCTGCTTCTCCCACAGTGTGTGCTGGGGGCGAGACCAGTTCCTGACCTACTGATGCACAGTGTCACTTAAGGACTAAGCATTGGTTTACCACCCCCCAGCACCTATGAACTGCCTGCCCAGTCTGTAATACTTTTATCCCCACGGCATCCCTGTGGCTATTGAGACCTCTCTGAGGGTAGCACTGACGTGCGCTCAGCGTGTGCACCTTACCAAACGCACACGCGGAGGCAGAGACTCGTACCTGCATGTCCCGTGATCCAGACTCCTGCCCTGCTCACAGACCGCTTCCCCTGGGGATGGCGAGCTGGAGCAGCACTGTCTCCCCCCCTGATTCCTTTTCCTGATGCTACAGGAGATCCCTGCTGTGGGAGAATGAAAATTTAAAGCTGACCATGGAGGGAGATTTAAGAGCAGCAAAACTATCTGGTCATTATATTCAAATGTGACAGCCACTTGGTCCCTGGGGCCCATTTACTCTGCAGGTTGGGACATGCCAGATCCTGCGCACAGTGATCGAAGTGAACCAACCTGTGATTTTTTCCTTTTGCTGCTTCCTCAGCCTTAGCATAGGCCAAATAAACTTTTAGCTTGTGTCTTGTACCCAGGTAGCTTGTTGCTTTACAAAAGAGACAAGAGATTTAGGTCTGCAGTTTGAGATGGACCCATGTTTGAGCTCGAGCTCCTGAAATAACAGGCCTCCTGAAGCAGATGCAAGCTTCTTTTGTACCGTCTAATTCCTTGGGATATGTGGAAACCTTTGTCTGGATTTCTTTGACAGCTATTTGCGGTACATCATATGAAATTGTAATTTTGTATTATTTCTATTAAGTTACCATTCTGCATTCTGCACAGAACCACAAACCTTGGGGGAATTTAACCTGTGGAAAGGACTGCACTAAAGATTCTGTGCAGAATGTGAAGAGAAACCTCTCAGTACCACTAACTTTCCCTCTGTCTAGAAATAGAAGACTGCTTAGCAGTCACCAGTTATTTTTTACTAATCAGAAGCAGTCCCTGAAAGCTTTTCCGTACAAACTTCTGAATTTCTCCACTCCCTCCTGGATGCACAGCTCCCTGTGCCCCTCTGCTCAGCGTCACCAAGTCTCCGTGCTATTGTAACCCTCATCCCTCACTACTACCTTTACACATACGAGAGTGGAGCTCCTGCACGCTGACCGGGGCCCAGCCACCCCACAGCCACCCATGGCTGTAAGCAGCCTAACGCGAGTACAAAGCACCCGGGGCTATGTTCTGCCAGGAGATGTTTCACATGCAGGCTTCGATCAGCATCTTTTTGCACACAGAGCTGCCCCTGTGCCACGGGAGAGCCCCACACTCCAGACACGCAGATGGGGGTCAGGAGGGACACTGTCCCCCACGTAGCTGGGTTTTGGGTTTGATTTTTGATTTTCTGAGTTCTTTCAAGGATAAGGGGATGTTTTCTGCAGGGCTTTCTGCACGTGGACTGACCTGCGTGAACCCAAGTTCTAGGTTAACAAAGATATTTTTATGAGAAATAAAAGACAAACTTGCTGTTCAACATTACCAAAACACCTGAAAGAGCCTCAGCTCTGCATCAGCACCACGTATGGTATGCACACTAAAGTCAGACATTTTCCATTGTGTGCACAGGGCACCTTTGTCAGCATTCGGCTGTGTATTCCCATGTCAACTAAACACTGGTCACAAAAAGTATCATCTGGCGTAAGAGAAATTCTGCCTGTGGCAGCAGACAGCTAAAGTGCTGAAGGAAGAATCAGCAAGCAGCATAAAGCAATGCACATTTTTGAACAAATGCATTAAAATGTTTTGAAGACAAAGGGAATTTATCTCATATACGTGTCATGTTTTCTTTCGGTACAAATAGACACAACTGTTCGTATTGAAGGAAAGAAGCCGGAATTCACTCGTGTCCACAGGTCCTGCGGCAGGCATGAAGAACTGGTGGACAGCTGGTGTACAAATCCTATGAAACTACACAAGGTCTAATTCCTCTAATTCACAAGTCAGTGCTCAAAATCAGCAATCCCGATTGTGCTACAATTTCATCTGCGTGAGCAGGAGAGGCAGAATTGGCCCGAATGCGGCAGGTGCCCCCAGATTCTCCTGGGTCACAGGAACCACGAGCCACTTGCCGCCTGCTCCAAAGGCTAATGAAGTTGATGGGAAAATGCCCAGATTTCAAGAGGCTCTGTCCACACTGTGCCCATACACAGTCAAGTGCAGACGAGTTTTCTCCTCCATCCAGGGTTTTTAACCTCAGCAATATTCAGAGCACGCTTAAATTTGAGTTGCTGAATAGCACATTGGCCTCTATCTCCTACCCTGCTCCTCTTCCATCCCATGGTACTTCCTCCTAAAGAAGACACCACAAACAAATGGGAACTTTTAAGAATCCCATGGCACTCAGAGACGTAAATGCCTAAATACCCGAGGACTTACATGGTGCAAGTAGTTTAAGTCTGTATCCGCTGAAGTCAACAGGTGCTTCACTATAGCCTGCAGCATGGCTTGGAATTAGGCCAGAGCTAATTGGGAAAATCACAAATCCCTACTTTATGATTAATTCTCTTGAAAAGCTCTTCAGTGGAGGCTTTAAATTGCTACATTTCACAAATACTTAATGGTTTAAAAAGCAATCAAACTGACCCTACTTGGAATATCTTAAATACCCCTTTAAAGACTTTCCAGGCTGCAGTTTCAGTACGGCTCCTCAACTACAAGAGTTTACCATCCTGCCCCACTCAGGAGTGTCTTCCCTCTGCCTGTATGAACCGGGGAGGTCAAACCAGTGCAAACTCGCCCTGAGTAACAGGAGAGGAAAGCAAGAGCAGCAGGCTCCATCTTTCCTCCCAACCTGAGACCCCTTGCAGTCTGTTCTCAGCGGGGCACAGAGCCCAGAACCGGGGTTAAAACCCTCCTTTGCAGCCCCTGCCCGTGACCCGTTCAAGGGAATGTCTCCACACAGAGTAAACCTCAGTGTTTTCCTTTTGCATCAAGGCACTTGCTTTTGGTGGAAAGAGGGGACACCTGCTTTGGGGAGGCCAGGAAGGACGGACATGAGAGGAACCTCATTGGACTGGAAGGAAAGGGTCAGGGAGAAATGTGGGGGCCACACATCTTGGCCCGACTAACCCCGAACTCCTGATGGTTCTGCTGAGGTCATGGCCATGTCTGTGCAGACCTCAGAGCACGTGTGTGTCACCGTAAGGTCAGGCCCTTTGCCTGCGTCACTCCCCATTCTTCTTGGGAACAATCAGGAAGAAACTCCTGGTGCTTCTTGGCTCTTGCACACATTTTGCATGCACAGGGGAGCACCTAGCCCATAGAGAACATTTTTTTGCTGCTGTAATCTTGATGGAAAAAGTAGTTAGCGATGGAAGAAGGAATTTAGGAGATGGTCAAGAACTGCCCGAGGGAGGAGAACTTTCAAATGTATTTGCACATGAGAAGTCGTGAACATGCCACCAAAAAAGTCAAGGGAACTATCAACGAGGCAAGGGGAAAGGGCAAGAGAATTTCCTGTCTTTCAGCTCCTCGGGAGTCCTGCCTGCAGGTCAGCGTGCCAGCTCACTCCGGTAAACCCAGACAATCTGGAAGGGCACTGCTCTGAGAGTGGCAGCAGGCACCACAAAAATCATCCGTGGGCAGCTAGAGCATTGAAATTAACTTTCCGCCTGCTCAGTGACCGGGGCAACATCAGCTCATGTGCTCAGTCGGATCCTTTACACCACCAAGCCATGAACTACTGAAAGCGGTTTGCAACACAGCTACCAAAGCCTGGCACCGGCCGTCACTTACCAGGGGTCTGCACATCCACTAGGAAAAGCGAAGAACTGTTGGTTTAGGCTATGCAAGCTGAGCCGCGCGCACTCAACCTCGTGCAGGGGCTACAATAAGCTGTTCAGCTGTAAAATCACAACCGGGAAACTAGAACACAGCTGAACCAGAGAGAGATATGCATCTCCTGTGACTTTCCACACATCTTACTCTGCCATTAGTGGAGCAAGTAATCTGTCCCCAAACATAGTTCCAGGTCTCTAACTCTGTATTGCTTTAAAGTACTCACTCATGTTTCTTTCTGGCTTTTTTAACAGGATTGGGTTGGAACAAACTGATTTTACAGGTTCATTCTCAGCTTGCCTTCATCTTTTTGTTCACACTTATCTTGAAATTCATGGCTCTGCATCTCACCACCACCCTGAGAATAAGGCAGCAAGAGAAATTATCAGAAACTCCTACTGGAAGGTTTTCACAGCCACCATGTAACTGTTACAGCCACCAGGTACCAAAGGATTTGCTCTTACATGTATACCCAGGTCTGATCTCAAGTTGAATAAAAAGATTAGGCTCCATGGCCTAATCAAGCGGGAACTGTGCTTTAAATTATTTCCCTTGCTGGGAAAAAAAAAAAAAAAAAAGACAGGCTGGCTTTTCTTCTAGACCCACATTATCCATCGCAGGGGAAATGTACTCACAGATCAACACAAACACTGCTGACACCAGTCAGGCCACATTCGCTGTAAGTAGGCAAGACTGGGACCAACACGTACCTAAGTCCTGTTCGTCTGGGCAGGGCAGACACAACGACCCCCATTCAGAAGTCCAGCTGCCACATCTGCCTTGTCACCCTTGCCAGCAGCTCCTCTCCCTCCCCTGCTGGTGTCTGTAACTATAACAACTCCCAGCTTGCCAAGGGACAGAAGGGACAGAAGACAGACACTGCTAGGGACAGAAGGCAGATGAAACTCCCAACGTCCAACAAGCGTCGTGCCAGAGCCACAAAGATTCTTGCCCAACAAATCAACACGTTAGATGCTGTTTCCAAAAATCACAAACACAGACAAGGTCACTTCGGGGACCTCCTCGTGATTTCCTGTCTGAACAGCACTCCTCTAATTAAACACACACGAACATGTGATGCTGTAGCCTTGAAAAGAGGGGAAAAGGCAAAGAACTGCCAGCCAACTACTGCACGTTCTGGCTCCATGGCATGGCCTGTAACTCAAGGTCCCCTGTTGCCACTGACTCATCTCAGCCTGCTTCACCCACCCGATGAGTGTCTGCGGGGCTGCCTGGCTGCAAAGCAGAGATGCGCCGAAGCGCCCAGGTCCTCCCTGTTACGTAAAGCTGTCACAGGTACTGGTGAGGGCAACTTGCTGCCCTGCACCCTTTAAATTCTGAATTAGCATCTATTAAGACAGGTTCCTGGAACAGTGCTCATATCCAAATCTGCTGCTGGGCTCTGTCAAATGGCCAGCAGAAGTCAATAAAAAGCAGTTCATCATGGGATTTGCCATAACAATGGGACACAAACAGACTTAGTCTTACGTACAGAAATGATGTCAAACAAATTAGCTTTGCCCGAGTTAGTCAGACACTCTTGCAAAGCACGGCCCCGTCTCCTCATGTCTTAACCCTGGCTGTGCTATTTGTCAGACGGAGCTACGCAGAGATTTCTTTATGTACCAGTCTTGAACGTGTAAGATGGAGAAGGGTTCTGGGATTTTAATTTGCTGTCCCCCCAAAATTAAACAAAAAAACCCCAAACAACAAACAAAAAAAAAAGCAAAGAGCCATACATATTTTATAGAGTGAGTGTTAAAGCTTAAACACTCAGGTCCCTGAGTCATGACATGGCTCCTTGCCTTGGGAAGCTGAAGATGATGGCAGATAAGTTTGTGAACAGCAACAGCCACTCCAAAGGCTGGGCTTCCAGGAGCAATTTGGGTCCTGGAGCCCCTGCGCAGCGGATGCGTGCACTCGACTCCAGGCTCCCAGACGTACCGGGGCTGGGCAACCTTCCCACGCTGGCCGCCTCAGGATGGCTCTCCATCAGCCAGGCTCCTATCAGCTAGGGCTGGTGCTGCATCTTGGTCAGTCACGACAAGGAAACATAGCTTGACACTTGAAAACTGAGTATTTTAAGTACAGCAAACTACATTTGCTTATTAAAGGACAAAACGGTTAAAAAAGTGTCATAAGCAAATCTTGACAAGAAAATTTGCTTGCCAACAGTCATGAGATAAACACTGATTTTTAGTGAAAATTTTGTGTTGAATTTAAGTGACTTAATGGTAGTCATCAAGATCAAAACCTAGTACTTCGATACCTCTGACCATTTTATTAGTTGGTAAACTGAGCCCAGAGCCACAGCTCAATTTCACCGGTGGCCTGATTTCTACAAGGAGTGGGGAAAAAATCAGAAAGAAATCTCCTAAAAATGGCTATCCAAATATACCTCGACTACCAAGTTCAGGTCCTCTTGAACCACTCCAGAGAATGCGCATTTAAAACAGTTTTTTATCCTGATTTGCCCTTGAGATTCTGTTTCAAAGACTACTTTAATGTTTTTAAAATAAAATCAGGATTTCAGTTTGTCTGACTCAACCAACCTAACAATCCATTTGGAGCAGCTGTATGACAGCCTCAATGAGGCAACGTGAACTGCTGCTTCTACATGGACTTAATAGCAGGGTGTAGACCAGAACTAATCTTCAAAAATCAGCTGCATGGGAAACACCATGACAGGAGTCTTCTGAGTGTTATGTTTATCTCTTTCTGTGCCGCTTGCTGCTTACATTTTGCCTTCCTTTCCTTTGTGAACAATTCAAAGCCCCAGCAAGGCAGACAAAAAGATTTAGACTTTGGTGCCACCAATTTCTATCTTTCCACTAACACGATGTCCACCAAACCCAGCAAACAGCAACTTGGCTCTCTTTCCAAGCCTTAGGCCTCTGCTCCTTCCCTTAAATATACGGGTGAACCATGGGTCTGCAAACAGGAGAAAAGCAATCACCTAGGTCCTGGATGGGCAGGCCAAAGGCGCAGGGTCTACGCCTACATCTGGCTTTGTGCAACTGAAATCGAGCAACTTCCTTTTTCTGTGCCTCTCTTGCCTCCCGTATCATTTCATCTGGCCTCCTAGAAAAAGAGGCTTTCCCCTCTTCTCCCTGCAGTTATCTAACTTCTCCTTTCGTTTAGGGATCTGCTGGCCAACACTGGCAAGAGGCTTACACACCAAGGCAAGCTCAGCTCTCATGTAAAACTAGTACCTGCCCCAGGTCCTAACCCCGGCAGCCACACGAGAGGGTGCTCTTCCCATCTGTGAGGCAACGAGCAAAAGAGGCTAATCACAACAGCTCCAAGCAATGCTACAATAAACGTTTCTGGCTGTGCTGTGACACCTCCCTCAGCTCGCCAAGAGCTGCTTCTTATAAAGCTCACTCTTCCTCCCATCCAATTCAGCGAGAGTGGGAGCAGCCCCACATCTAGTCACAGCACAAGATTTTATTGCTGCCATGATAATTAATGACTACTTACACCGGGCTTTTAATGAGTACCCACACTTTTTGTTTGTTTGTTTGTTAACTGGGTCGTAAAGGAGGAGTCCCAAATGATTTCGCGGATTTCTAGTACAACAGGGACCTCTACAGGCATTTCGCTGTTCCGTCAGCTGCAGCACTAGGAGCAGGTTTGAAGTTTGATGCCTCTCCTTCATGGGACTTTAATCTCTCCCTGTCTTAGCTCTCCCCAGCACATCATCCCCAAAGCACCGCCCTGCTTCACAGGGATGCTCTAGAGAACAAGCTGTAAGGGGCTGCAAGCGTCATTGGAGCTATTCTGAACTTAATTATTAAATGAAGTCTTTTGCCAAGTTAGCCTTCTCTTTTTGGGATGGTTTTCCAACTACAGCGTATTTCATGGACCAGAAATTAAATAAAACTTGTAATGGGTGTAAAGAATGAGAAAGTTACAAAATTTTTCTGAGAGTCATATGATTTTGTGGGGTTTGGGGTTTTTTTTGGGGGGTGGTGGTGGTGTTGCATTAAGTCCAGTTTCACAGCTAGCCCTTAGGACAGAGCCCCCTACTTACACTCAGACTATACGCTAGTCAGCCTTGTGCTAGCCACGTGAGCAGAAATCAGTGGTTTTATTTCAATATGCACTAGAAGAAGCTGTGTTGCCATAGTAAGTGGGAAGGACCAGAAACCCTCTTGTGTTATTATGCAAAACTTGCTCTTGGTTACTAAGAGGAAACCTTCTCTGAGGGAAAACGGTCTCCTACCTGCCTGCCTGCCGTTAGACCTCCAAGACCTCCTTCAGCAGCCCGTGGCACTGGCTGGCTACCGGACTAGATGGACTGATGGCCTGGCTGTTCCTATGCCCCTGCAGCACAGACTGCTGAATCAGCCACGTGCAATCACGAGCACCCCTGTCAATCAGCAGCGCATCCTATCAGGCAGACAGGAGAGTTTTCCTTGCTCACAGGGACACTCCAAACATTTGCCATCACGATACTTTTTACAATTCCTTCCAAGATTAAAATTAGTATTTTGCAAGGACAGCCATCTTCTCCACAGGCATGCATCTCCTCATTTTAAAAGGATCCTGCTGGGACCAGGTGAACTGCAGGCCACCCACACCCTTCAGCAGAAAACGGGTGTCGCATGCAGGGGAGGTGTTCAAGTCACAGCCAAGCACCAGCAACGAAGTACACCTGTGTATTGGCTGCAGATGACAGTGAAGCAGGCAGAGGGCTGGGTGGCTTAAGGGCAACTAGGCTTGAGCGATGCGCTGCAGGAAAAGCCAGTGTGGTTCCACTAGCCAGGATTGTACCCAGGGCAAGTGCTCTGTCTTTCAGAAAGGCAGGTCGCAGACTTTAATGTCTCTCTCTTGGCCCTGCTGAGCTGGTGCCCCAGCAAAGCTGTTACAGGACTGCCTAAAAGCCACAAAAACATGGGGTCTCCTCTTCAAATGACAGTTTTTGGCACGTGCAGGTAATAGGAAGCAGAAGCTTATAATTCTCTTAATTATGCCATTACAGAAGGAGTCTGAGCCTGATAAATGAGCCAGGAGATGATCCAGGCCAGTTCTGCAGGAAATTCAGCACCGTAAGCAGCAACACACTGTACTAGCCCCGTAGCTTCTGTCACTTATCAAGGCAGGGCTCAGCACGACTGACTCCACCAAGCAATCTGAGGCAACGCAGACTTCCTCAGCCAACTCACTGCACCAAACAGCAGCGTGATTCATGCATGCAGCGATGCCTCAAACACAGCTTGGGCCTGAAGAAATACCTTAAAACTGCAAGGACACCACTCTTCTCCCACACGGGCTGCAGCCTGTAAACACTGCAGACTGACGGAGAAAGCTGTCATCTGCGCTGGTGCCACCCATCTTGGATGTCTAGCAAGCTGGCAGCCTGGTCCCAGCTCATGCTCCAGCAAAAAGGGCATACAGCACGCGGGTGGTGAGGAACCCTTTTCTGGAAGCCTCAATACCACTTGGAAAAAAAAAAAAAAACAAAATAAAGCAAAGACCTCATTTTCCTTCCTTCTTCCCATCTTTGTCTTTCCATTTTACTCTCCTTCTGCCCCTACACAAAGTCTCCCTTTGCACAGCACAGACTCATCTGGTGTTTCGCTCTTGAGCTTTTCTTCCACTTGCAGAAAAATCTCAGCAGACTTTCACTGGCAGCTCTTCCAAAGCTGTCTTGGACCAGAAAACAAGCTAGAACAAATATTTCACTATTTAGTTTCCTGCTGAATTGTGGCCTTGAAATAAACTGTTTTTTTCCAGTTATGTTGAACCAAACATTTTAAAAGTCAGTGTGTGTTTCTACAGGCACAATGAGCAGACACTTTAGAACAAGGAAGCACTTATCCTGCAAAGCACCTGCTTGACCAGTGCTACACCAAGGGTATAAAAAAAGTCTCTAAAAGGACACACAAATGGTTCAAACCAAACAAAAGCCATCTCTCCTTAACAGCTTTTTTTTGGACAAGTGAAAGCCCAGTTGTTTGAACTCCTGCCCTTAGAACTCCTTTAAAAACTGCACACACAGCCTGACCAAACTGTGTTCCTCTGTGCATCTGTGCAAGACACGGCCTCTGACGCAGAAGGGCTGCTCCTCCACACGGGAACGCCACACTCGCAATGTGCATGCAGGAAGAGACAGCTTGCCAGAGATGGAGGTGCACTCAGATGACAAAATCTTCGTGGCTTTTCATTGTTTGGCCCATCTAGCTCTTCAAATTTTCTCAGAGATCGATGAGAAAGACCTCTCACCTCTGATTTCCTGATGAGACGCATGTTTCTAACAGGTATTTCCGTTCCGTCTGTCCAGTGGGTGCGAGGGGTGAAGGGATTTTTTTGTGTCTGTGTGCACATGTGATGATTGCAATTCACACGTAATTGCACTCTTACGACATACATGCGACACAGAAAACGTTAGGGCAACTACTGAAAACTGACTTGAAAATTGTGATGAGCCAACGTGGATCTCTCAGCGGATACTAAGAAAAGCCCAAAGAACTGAAAGGAGCAAATGATACAGAAATCTGAAGATTTAACTTGAGATAAAGAAAAGAAAAAAGCTAAGAGTTGGAAAATCAGTTCAGTGCCTCTTACAAAATGCCCATGTCAACACAGAGGACAGGACTGCTGTCTGGCTCCATCCAGCTCCTCACCGACAATCCTTTCCATGTGTGCACATGTTGCTTGCCCCAGTCTGCGGCACCAGGAGTCCAGCCAAACAGTGTGTGACGTGTTGTTTTATTTATTGGTATCAAATTGAGAGCCAAGCTGACTCAGCTACTGACCAGGATCCCCCTGTGTGAGAAGCCCACTGAACTTCAGATCACTCCAGTGCCAAATGTACATTTACCCTTTCAAAACCCAGTCTTTCATACACATCTTAGCATTACCGTTGTAGTCTCACAAATACACAGGGTTTTTTAAACAAATGGTATGCATCCTTTCATTAAAACAAACACGCATAACAAAGAAACTGAGCTTTCCACCAGGACACCTAAATTTAGGAGCCTATATCATCTCACAAAACCATGCAGTACCTAGCTGCCTTTTTCTTGCAGGTGACTAAGCATAGCAGATGCACCAACAACATGCAACAGCTGAAATGAAAATCTCTTAGAGCCATGTCCAGTCTCATCAGCGCTAGCAAACATCCAACTGTCAGTGAGAAGTCACAGTCAGTGCCACCGTCTCCACAACCAATTTTCTTCTGTTTTCCTTCAACAAAATCTTTTAACCTTCTTGATTCTTCGTAGACAAGATGAAGAAAAACAACAATCTGCTATGTAATCTGTTTTTCCAGGGTGGAACAAAATCCCTGTGGTCGCTTCTTTCTTATTTGAGTGGTCACATTGTGCACACAATGTGAGAACAGAATAAAGAGAGTCTGTTTCCTGGGCAGAGCTATACTGAAGTACAGCTTCTCGAGCAGCTGAAGTCAGGTGTGGCAATGTAATGTTCTGCGTGAAGTTTTGTGAGTCTGATGAGCTGCTATATGTTGTTAGGGAAGAGTAGGGATCTTTGGCATGAGCACAGTCAGTAATCCATCCAGAGGAAGATGTCCAGTTCCTTTACTTATGAAAATAGTAAGAACTTGCCATGCCCAGAACTTGCCCCATGGTCTTTTTTTTCAGGAATTGCTCACTCTCTATTCCTAAGTTCAAGTAAGTCTCTGAGAATCATCCATTTTCCTCAGTCCAAAGCATTTTATGATTTTGTCCTTTATGGCAACTGATGTCTGTACTTTGCTTAGCACACTGAAGGTACCTACAGTGTTGGAAGAGGCCTGCTTATCCAGAAATACAGGCAGAAGACACTGAACCCAAACAGTTTCTTGTCAGCACATGATGTTCAGAACACAACTCCATTGTGAGACAGGTAGTGCTTTTTCTCCAGAGGAGGAAAAAAGGAGGGGGGGAAGACAGAAAAGACTAGAGCAGAACACTCTTCTAGGTCTTGAAATGACTGAAAACAGCTAAAACCAACCAGCCCTCCCCTCAGCAAACACCAGCCACAGGAGAGCGTTGAGAGGGCTGGAGGTATCACTAGCTGTTCTGACCCGCTCATCTAGCAACCTTTACTAACAAAGAGGAAGTCTTTCTTCAAAAGTGAATGGAGCCCGTCAGCTCTGCAGGAGTTCCTTTTCAGTACTCGCTCCGTCATTCCCTTTATTTCATCTCATCAGCAAGGCTGGGCTACCTGCCAGTTGGCGCGGGGCGGCCTTCCCAGCAGGACTTCCTCTCGTTTACAGGCAAATTGGTGAGTGTCCCAATGCCAGATCTTCACAATGCTGTCTCTCCCATGCAGACTCTGTAGGGTGATTTCAACTTCCTGCATCTAAAATGGACAACATCAAGTAATCTTAGTCAGACAAATCTAAAACTACAGCGGTCTGAACAGAACCTAAATCTCATCTCCTAACTCGTTTAGGTAGCCCCAGTGAAACCCACGTTTTGGCAGATCAGAAAGCAGTCATATCCAGAGTCAGCTCCTCTAAGATCACACAGCAAATGATAACAGCTGAGAACACACCCCCAGAGCCCTCAAAACTGCAGAGCTTTCCTGCGCACTGTAATTCAGGGGAATGTAATGAGAAGGTTACACATCTCCCGTACCTCTTTCTTACGTAGCAGTAGATGATAGCAAGTATCCCACTTGTCAGTATTCCTATACCAATTCCCACAGCAATGTAGCGTTCGTAAGAGTTATGTGCATATGAATTTAGTGTTAAGTGTTCACACCTCTCTCCATTATAACCTGCAAGGCACCTGCAAAATAAATACACACCATGCACAGATTATTCAGAACTTCTTACGCTTTGTACTTCAGAAACACATGTTAGTTTTCAACAGTTTTAAACAATTCAGAACAAGTCTAAATGAGGATAGGCTGAATCTGGTGTTCACTCAGAACCTCTTCACTCCACCAAGACTACCAGCTGTCCCAGTCCATTTACTTTAAAGCTAGCTCTAGCACTGCAGTCACCGCAGCAAACCCAGTCTAAACATACCCTCACTGCCGAGGGTGTGGACGAAGAGCCCTGTGCTCTGCTGACCCTTAGCTGCTATAATGTCTCCAAAGGCCAAACTGGCTCAGTATGGACCCTAGAAAATTTCAGGACACCATGGTCCTGATGGGCGTGTAAGCAGTTGCAGCATAAGAGAACTGACATCCTGCCCTCTTCATTGTGCCCACTGTGAAAATCAACTTATTCCTCTATTATCTGCTCTAGTGCCAGTTGTGACTTGAGATGCCATCAAGGCAAGGACCTACAAAGCGGCAAATCTCCCCTCTCCCTTCCCTAGTATTACACTAGCGCAGCACTACTGCCTCAGTAACAGCCCTGAGCCACTGTACAATCACAGAATGGTTTGGGCTGAAAGGGACCTTTAGGTTGACCTTGGCCAACCCCTGGCTACAACGAGCCGGAACATCTTCAACTAAATGAGGTTGCTCAGAGCCTCGTCGAACCTGACCTTGAATGTTTCCAGGGATGGGACATCTACCACCTGTCTGGGCAACTTGTGCCAGTGCTTCACCACCCTCATCGTAAAAAATGTCTTCCTCGTAGCTAGTCTGAATTTACCCTCCTTTAGTTTAAAACAATTACCCCTAGTCCTATCAGTACAGGCCTTACTAAAAAGTCTGTCCCCATCTTTCTTAAAACCTTACAACTACTGAAATGCTGCAAGAAGGTCTCCCTGGAGCCTTCTCTTCTCCAGGCTCATCAACTCCCTCAGTCGTTATTCACAGGAGAGGTGCTCCAGCCCTCTGGAACAGCCCCCCAGCACTCAGGCCTGTGCCAAACTTGAAGCCTACAAATACCTGATTGACACTTGAAAGCTGTGCTCTGCTGAAAATTAATACTAATAACATGCAGCAAACAAAGAAACAATGCTACTGTTGTTAGTTTCTAAGCAGGATAGTTATAAGCAGTACACTTTACTTGCATATGGGTTTCCTCAGTTCGCTGTGGAAAGCACAGAGCCCGTTGATACAGTAGCTGTCATGTTCCTCAAGACAGGTCTGCATAAGCTTCAAGAGCTTCGGCTGCTCCGTGTAGTCTACTGTGGGAGGGGAAAAAGTCATGTTACATTCAGGAAAAAAAACCCCATTTGAATATATTTTCACAGCTCGAGATGAACAGAAATTGCCTGCTGTGTGGAAGGGCTGCAGAGGCCAGCATGAGCCTGTGACATGGGAGCAGGGGTGCGGCAAGTGAAGGGAAAGCTCAAAAGCTCCACCACCAAAGCAAGTACCTGTTTGAACTGGTCTCTCTGCCCAGTTACAGGAATCACTGCTTGGGTGGGGTGTCCAAGCAATGGCAGTATTTCAGGGGACTGTTTTAGTGACGGCTAAAGGTGATTTCCTAACTGAGTGTATGTCAACACTAGCTTTCAGTTATGACCACAAGAAAAATAACATAATGCAGGAAGGTGACAAGTTCTGTTCAGAGTGACTAAACCCTCCTTTCTGACTAAGTACTGAATCAAGGTCTGGAGATACTACCCTGATGGAACGATTGTCAGAGACATAAGCCTCCAGCCCTCCTCTGAGCAACTCAAAATCCCACAAAACATTTTTCAGGAGTAATGCCACCAACCACCTAAATTCCTGATCAAATTCTAGTTTGAGCCATTTCATGGCAAGAATCCCCTGTCTGCTCTCAACTAAGTGATTTTTTTACTTCTCCCTTTATGCAGCTTCATCCCAGAGATGACGAGTGATGGTAAACAGCTGCTCTACTCTACGCCTGCACGTTAGGGCAATTCAGTTGTGAATCACGTGCTTTGGACACCTAAGAGGCTTGATGCTATCACTGTTACTCACATCAAACAGCACTACTTTGAAAATAGTGCCCTCTAAAATCTGACAAAGTATTCAGACTTCTACCTTATCAAGAGACTCAGAACAAGTAACAATTCAACTCTGCCGGAAAAAAGAACATGTTGGTTTACTCCACTTTTCTGGGAAAAGCTACAGAGCTGGAAAAAACATGTCTTGCTTTAAAATGAACTGCTTTGGGCTAAGAAAAGGGCATCTTTTCCATTCTTGTAAAGAAAAACTGCAAGTTTCTCCTCACACTGTGGAGAAGGCAGACCTAAAGCTAGAAACTATAAAGCAAACCCACGGTTTCAGAAGAAGTTCAGAAGTAAATCAGTTTCAGTTTCTCTTCAGAAGAGAAGAACAACTTATGAAAGGATAGATTTAAGAAAGAAAACACAGACTTTAGGACAAGAGATGGATGATACTATTTTCTCCACAGGAGGACTGGACCATGCCCGCTGCTGGGGAAAGCACAGCAAAACAAAGCAGGTGGTAAAGACAGGGCTCAGCGCTCCAAGGAGATCCAGGATGCAGGAGACGTGCAAAAGCCCATTTTCACTGAGGCCTAATGTACCCACAGACCAGCTTCCAAAACTCTGCAGGGAAGAGCTTCAGAAAATCGGCAACGGCACCTTCGAGCTTCCTGTGTCTCTCCTCAAACACTTCAGCACCAGCTGTTTTGAATCATCATTTCAGCACAGAGGGGGGACTACAAAACAACTGAGTATAAGCACTCGACAGGACCCTTTAGTGTGTATTTACTGCCACCCAAAAAGTACTGCTCTTCTGCTGGGCTCTGAAGAGATGTCTGCTGCACAGGATTAATATTTCACTTCTTTCTCTGCCATATGCAAAAAAAAAAGAAAGAAAAAAAAAGAAAAAAAAGAAAAAGAAAAAAAAAGGGAAAAAAAAAAAAAAAGGAAGGTACAAATCTCTAAGCCAGAGATGTGAAATCCCCAGCCAGCTCTATTCGAACTTCCACCAGATGGATTCATGCAGCCAGAACATCCCTCCTCATTTACGGCCCCGCTGCCAAGAGGTGGCAGCCTTCCATCTACCAGTGTCTGGAAGCAGGCTTGATTGGTGCTGGTACCTGAAGCCTCTTCCCCTGAGTGCTGTGAAAGTTAGCACTGCCATTAGAAGCAAAGGTCAGCCTAGAGCAGAAGCCTGCCTAGAAAGTGTTTCAGACAAACATCTTGCTGTGCAGGCCACAGACAATCAATACATTCCTCCCTCACTGTCAGGAGCAAGAGCTTTGTCCAGCGTGGGTTGCAAGATCAGATCTTGCACACACACACACACACACACACACAAATTCTAAGTGCTAATTATTTTTGACGTTGCAAAAGTACAAATAATTACCTCTGGAAGAATGATGAGTCTTGAAAACAAAAAGAATGATTTTCTAACCCATCCCAGAGCATTATGATAATTCGTATCATATTATCCACCTAAATATGAAATAAGCTGTTGAATAAACACATCCATGTGCTTTTCAAGTCACATGAGGAAAGAAAAGCATGCTGTGTAAGCACTTGACAGTTGGCTGTAACTGAGTCATTGAAACAGATACACTTGGCAAGATCTGACATGAAATCAAAACTACAGGTACTTGGAAGCCTGGGCATGCCAAAACCGACAGACAGGCAACAAAAAGAGTCAGCCACTAAGACCACGACAGCTCAGCCTTCAAGTATGGTTTGTCCGAGAGGAACGCTAGAGTCAGAAAGGGGAGGGAAGGGGTCAGCCCCAGGTTGAAGGAGCTCATGGCAATAAAGGGATCTCACCCCTTCCCCAGTAAAACCAAGCCCTTCCCAACTTCTAGCTGCTCATTTTGCTACAGAGGCTCCCCTTCAGCCCAAACAGCATCTTAAGCTCTTTATTCCTGCCGTGTCAGCTCCCACCCAGGCATCCTCTCCACTCCCTTTCCTCTGATCACCGAGCCTAATGTTTCCTAGCCCCAGCACTGGTGACGAGTAAAGCCTGTGTAAGAGAGAATGAGGAGATGGGACATGATCTTGTCAATGCGAGGCAAATGGATTGAGCAGAAATCAATGGTTTTCCACAGTCCCCAGAGGACTTCCAATCCTATGAAAAACCTGCTAGTTCTTCCAGTGATATTTAACTGGGAATTCATTTTCTCAGGATCCAGTATTACTGAAATTTGGTTATAAACCTTACTATAAACGTTACTGGTACAGGAATAGGGGCTACAAGAAAACTTCACAGAAATACAGCCAGTTTCTTTGAGGACTCTTTAAGCATTTCTTTTCAATTTTCTTTCTGGAAATGCTGTTCTCTAACTTTTCAACAGCTTTGTAAAATGTCCATTGAAATATATTTTTAACTGCCTGTGTAAATTTGCTTCCAGCTCCGAGGGGAACACATTCTCAAGTAAAAGTGATGGTATCTAGTCAACTTGTACAGCCACAGCCAGCATAAAGGTACATGGGACACTTGCAGACACGGCTGTGTTTTGGTAAATAGCCTCTTCTTTGTTAAAACATGACCCATAACTCCTGCTTTCTAGAAACAATACAAAGAGGGTACTTAACGAGTCACAATGTATTCCTATTTCATTATACTCCTGTTTGCTCTGTGTGCAACTCCGGAAGAATCGAGTCACAGCCGGATCCACTAAACCAGAACACAGTGCTGTGCTGATAAATCAAACTACCGTAGTTAAAAATCAGCATCATCTTGACTTCACATACACATGTGTGTGTTATATAATCTGTATTTCACATATATATATGAAACTCACATATATATGCATGAATGTACATATAGCTATAACACTGTACCACTATGACAAATAAGACCAAAAAAAAAAAGATTTGTTATGAGAAAAATAAAAAGCTTATGGTTCTACTAAAAAAAGCTCGTAAGACATCCTGTGATGACTTTCAATTAACAGAAGATTATTTGTATGCATGTTTATGTTATTTTTAAAGTACAAAGGCATTAATAAGTATCACAGTTAAAATCCTTTCCTCCTTTACTGACCTGCCAAAACCTCAACTCCAGATTGCACAGCTCTCCAAAAGTAATGACATCACTAGCACCTGAAGTAACATCAAGAATGCAGCTTGCAGGATAAACACAGCGCT
Source organism: Pterocles orientalis (assembly GCA_011057875.1). Taxonomy (NCBI): domain Eukaryota; kingdom Metazoa; phylum Chordata; class Aves; order Pterocliformes; family Pteroclidae; genus Pterocles; species Pterocles orientalis. The sequence goes on from WKFP01015015.1 coordinate 415,185, forward strand.
CTGCTCTCAGATGTTGGCAGGCAAATAGCTTGAGTTCACATTTCAGTCAGAAAAGACAGGGAAAGAAAAGAGAGAGCCAGCACTCTGAAAAGGGCTGTGGAAGCTGCAGTAGCCAAAAGCAAAGCTGCAACCAAGAAAGAAACTACCGAGCAACAGTAATGAGAGGGATCACTTGAAGTTATGCTGGCTGCATTCTCACTTGGGAGCATTAAGATTCACACCGAAGACAGCTAGAAACCAAGCACTAGTCAAAAGTAACAGAAGTGGCCATCAGAAATGCAGATCACCTACCCAATTAGCCTTAAAATATCTTCCTCAAATCATAACTCTCTTTGGATAAGTGATCCTTTAGCCAGTCAAGGCTGAGACTACCCCAGCTGAGTGGCAGCTATTACTTGAGAGACATTCATAAGGCTCAGTGCAAAAAAGCAGCTCAACTCACAAATACAACACACCCTAAATTCAACAGTGTCCAAGTGACAGGGGCTTTATGGCAGCTATGATCATAACAGATGTTGGGTTTTGGGGAGTTTTTTTTTTTAAGTGACAGATTAATAGAGACAAACAAAACATAAAAGAAATACCTTCCGTGTTGTTTTTTGTCCAATTATTCCATAAGTCTGTGCTGAGGGATGAAACATTAATAGCTGACTCTTCACTCAGTGCCCCCATTGCTGTGTAATGCAAATAGATGCTTACTGTAACAGAAAAACTCAGCATATCTATCCAAGGTTCATTTCATCCAGAAAACATATACCCACTTAACACAATTCCCATGTAATGCAGCAATAGAATAACAACTCATTTAAAAGTCTTGCCTCAAACTTCCTTTTGCCACAGAATAATTATGATTGTGGGGAAACAAACAACTGTTTGCAAAACTCCAAAATACATATCTACTCTGTTCTCCATTCTATTATCTTATGCAATGTGTGACACATATTTGTAATATACCACAATGTTACACCTATTTACCAGGTATAAGTAGCTTCTATTCAAAAAATATAAGTTATAATCTATCAGTTAAAATTTCATCCATGTTTAAAATTGCTAAAATAATTCTGCTTTGCAACGTCTTTGGGTGCTTCCCACCCCTACTGCGTTATTTCAGAAAGAGTGAGCTATTGTTCAACAAAGCCTTGTACCTTTCGCCACTGAAAAGCCTCCTCCAGACCTACCTTTCAGCAAGATATAGATTAGCATTCCAAATGCCATGGCAGCAGCTGCTTTAACACCTTCTCAACTCTTCTTTCCAGATGGCTGGCTTGCTCTGCTTATCTGCGCTCCTGTGTTTTCTCTTGCACTTATATGACACGAAGCGTCATCTGTTGTTCTCACCAATCAAAAAAAGGTGCATCTGGCAACAACCTCAACCCCCAGGGCAACCACACATTTATTTAGGAAACTGCTATTATCTAGCAATGGGATCAGGTCTTCTTTTGAAACCCCGGTTTCCTATTACCTGTGGGCATAATTGAGCATGCAAAGAAACAGTTTTAAAGAAAGACATGGTATCTGCCAGAGCAGATCAATGAAATACAGCAAAGCAGAGGTGAGCAAAATGAAAAATGATGTATTGTGAAAAATGCGATCTTTCTTTCCCTTAGCAATGTAGGTCTTGTGCTACTTCCAGGAGGACAGTCAGCATTCAGCATGCTACTCTGAGGTTCAGGGTGCAGGGATCAGCCCCTACTTTGCTCGTGTTTCTTCCTTAGTCCTTCCTGTACCTCAGTTCCCTGCCATCCAGAAGAGGAATGGCAAGAATGGCTAGTGCCAAGATTAGGAAGCGATCGGAGACAAAGATAACGGATGATGTTCTCCATCGGTGGCTGCCAGCAAGAGGCCTTTGATCACAGGCGAGCCCAAGGGGCATGCTAACCACTTTTCATTCAGCCTTCTTGTCTGCACAACACTCCGAAGCAAGGCAGGCCACCAGCCCAGTGCAAGCTGGAGCTATGCGTGGCTGTGTGGGGCAGAAGTTGAAAGTGGGCAAAGCACAGGCGCCAAAAAAACACAGCCTGAAAGAGAAAGGAAGCTGTTGCCTCCCATGTTAAGTGGCCCTTTCATTAGTGCTGCCGCTATACTGCTGTAAAAGCCCATCTCTACCTTTTCAAGGCAGTGCGTATGCATAATGAGAAGAATCAAACTTTTTACATAAAGTGGTTGTAGGTCTGAGACATAGCTGTCACACACCTTTCTTGCACCAAACCACTCTCCACAGCCCCAAACGCTGTCCAACTTCCTGGGTCACGGCAACTTGGAACAAGTAGGGCTGATCCCTCTGAAGGGTACTTACACAGGCAGACATACTCGTGCAGACCGTCAGAAAGGCCCAGTTCCACAACCCCAAAAATCCTGACTCTCGCTGCAGGAGAGCTACAAACTTCACCCTAACAACTGCCGCTCTCTCAACTGTGAACTCCAAAGAACAAACACATTTCACAACTTTTAGAGTTTTAAAACCAAAATCTTCTGATAAATGCTCCAATAACTCCAGTCAGCTCAAGTTCTCCCTCTATGCTGTGCTCTCCTTAGTGATCCATAGGATTAGATCTAACCACTTCACATGTTAAGAGAAAAACACAAGCTAGTTATACACATTTTAATTATGTGTTCCCCGGCTCATGGACTGCATTCCAGGAGGCTTTCCCCTTCCTTTGCTATCCTGAATTGCTGCATGCCTGCACACTGATCGAGTGCAACTTGCGCACTCCCCGGACCGACAGGAGGGGTTGTGCCTACCTGGATAACCTCTGCTATCAGTCCTCAGCAGGGCTAAGGCTGGTAAGCCTTGCTTTCAGCACCCTTCTACACAATGGGAACTTAATCCGGCTTGAATCCGAGAGGTGGCTTTGTCATGAGGCAATACAGCTGGGTGCGGTAGGCCTGGGAGAAGGCTTCAGTGGATAAGGCCGTGCCTCCGTCCGCCACAGGGCGTTCACGCTTGGACTGGACTTGACCAGGTCTGGCACATGAGCATGCTTTTTGGGTTGGTAATAGGCCCTTCCCTCTGGATGCTCCTTCTGGATGATTTCCCAGTGGAGAACACTCTCACAGATGCGTCTGGCAGCTCTGAAAATAGCATGCTGCTGAGCAAAAGCTTGGTCTCAGTAGCTCTTGTACAATGCTAACTCATCCACCAAAGAAAAAGCTTAAGATGCACAATAAACTGTTTGTAGGATATGGAAGAGGCAGACTCAGTCATGTGATGTAAGCAAAACACCATAAATCGGTTTTATGCCAAAAAAAAAAAAAGCACAGATAATTTTAGTTAAATCAGAGAAAACAAACAGGAATCTAAACCAGAATGTAAACAGATGAAAAAAAGGTAATGACTGAACAAGCAAAAGACCTCCATTTGCTCCTCTCTTAACATACTGATAAAAAAGAAAAAAACACAAACACCCTTCAAACTGTATTAATATTTTTCACAAAGATTAACATAACAGTGAACAGGCTTTATTCCATCTTAGTCAATGACGGGTTGACCAGTCTAACCACTACCTCCATAGGCACCTCCTAACATTTATACCACTGCTTACACTTAAACCGAGAAGCAAGCTCCTGCACTATTGGCACTATAGATTTAGTAATGATTCTGTCAAGCTCTCTTGCAAACACTGCACTAAAAAAAACTCTCAGAAAGACCATCACAAGAAAAATCAGTACAGAAGTGATGCTCCATCTGGTGCCTTTTATTGCAGGAAGTGCATTTTTCTGGTTAATGGCAGTAGTATTAAGCCGGACTTTTTTTTTTTTTTCCTCCTTTCAAGTTATCGACAGTCTACTGGCAAACACCTAAGACTCTTGATGAAAATAAATCAAAGTTATCCCAACTGGGATACAAACACGAAGATAAAAGCCCAGAGTGACTCCCACTGACTTCAGTGGAAATGGGGGTAGGCTCTTCACGTCAGTAGTGCACACACTCTGTTAAACTGGCATCTTAGCAATAACTCCAACTTCTACATTCCACAAGACTATTCTATATCCATCTTGGGAATGAAAACTTTTAGGAATAGAAACATACTGATCATATTATCCCTTACAGTCCTCTCTAAGCAGCAAACCACTGTAGCCAAGGATTCACAAGGCTCAGCCTTACGTCGTGGACTCAAAAAACCCCTTCATGCAGTTTCAGAAAACAAGAGAACATTTAAATGGCTTAAAATTCCAACAACAAATACTTATCAGAGATAAACTTTTGCTTTCCTCTTCCCCTCCCCTCCACCCCCATGTTATACATAATGTACATACATAGTAGTTTTAACTACGTTCTACCTGAAGTCCAATCCAGCCCAGCCATCTCTTCAGGTTTTTTGTGGGATGCAGGCATTATGCACTAAAAGATTTGCCAAACAAATCTAGACAAGGAAAGAAAATAATTCTGTCCTCAATTCTAGCTACTTATTCATGTGTACATCTTGCATACATTGAATGTCGGAATTTCACCAATGTTCAAGTTTGTATGACTGTTTTAAAACATGTACTGGACATTTGCATCTATGTCATTTGCATTTATGTTGCAAAAAAATTCAAGACTTCAAACAACACCCAGGGTGCTTCATGACCTCAGAACCCAAACTGTATTTTTAAAAGATATCTAGCGCGTTGAAACTTAGGTTTTACACTCTTTGATCAAAACTGAGGGTCCTGAGTGCTCAAATGATTTTGGTAAGTGCACCCCATCCCCAGACACACAGGTATATTTGTAATTCATGCTTTGTTCTTCATTTTCACACACATAATTGACCACCAACAACGCATCTGCATGGGCTGCATTCCCCAGTTCATTTTTGCTCAGAGTAAGTCAGTAGGAGGTAACGCAAAGTATTTTAACGTTTTGTAAACCATCGAGTTCAGCTTACTTAACATGAAAAAATAAATACAATGTAGAAATAAATATCTTTGTAGTAAAAAATAAATGTTTTGTGTATCAATAAATAGAACAGCTTGGATTCTTCTTCCAAGGTAGCCCCCTTGTTCTAGTAAATGAGCTTTTTGGCAACTATGAGTGTGTTCTTCAGAAGCATTGCAACAGTCATAGGTCCTACCCCTCCCGGCACTGGAGTGATAACGCCAGCCTTCTTCTTTACTTCTACGAGAAAAGAGAAAAAGGTATTGACTGAGAATGTTTCCAAAAATTTTTTTCTCCTTCAATTGTCCATGGGTGCCTAACTGGCAACAAGCATAAAGGATGGCAACTTGGAAAGTACTGGAGAATATGGGAAAAGTTAAGGCAGAAGTCTTATTACAGCCATAGTAGCATCCGGATACAGTCAGGACCAGGGCTCCATGGTAGTTTTCTTCATCTGAATATTACTACCCAGGGGCTAGTTCCAGAGCACGGTTTCACAACCTGTTCAAGCTGATCTACCTGCAGAAGGCTGCCCTTTCCTCATGGGAGCAACACACACTCACCCAGCCTGTGGTCAGGTACATGGAAAGATAATCCCACCCGTTTTTTTGGTAAGGGGCAGTTTCCAACTGCTTGATCCAGCTGACCAGCTGGCCCAGGAATGCCCTGGCAACACGAGGGCAGAGCAGCATGGACTTGCATCGCCAACTGTGATATTGCACCTTCAATATCCAGGAGAGCTATGGAAGCTGGAGATTTCATTCTGTAAAGAGATGACCCCCCCAAACTGTGTGTATTCCTGAGGAGCAGCAAGCAGAGCAGGAGTCTGCTGTAACTATCACATCGACAGCAGAGCACCAGCAGCACTCAAGTCATCTATTCAGCCTCTTTCCCCCACTCTGGCTTGCAGCTTCTAATGACATTTTATGATCAGAAAAGGCAACTTAAGAGAACTGCAGACGGAGAAAATGCAGCTTCCTAGATGATTTGGGGGTTTTTTTCTTCACAATATGGACAAAGAATAAAACCAAAGATTGTCTTTAAGGAAAAACAGACTCCAGTGTCAAAATTCCCATTGCAACTTCAGCCATAAAAACTCAGCTCCTCCAGAAAAGGCCTTTTTTAAAATTTTTTTATTTTTTAACCCAGTGTTACCAGGGTGCCTATATTAAACTTGTATCTGGAGGCACAGATCTTACCAAGGTCTCAAACAGAAAGGGAACTCTTACAGTTGAATTGTCTCCATGAACCACAACAGGCTGTTCAAAATTAGTATATACCTTGAATCCTTGGGCTAAGAGGCAAACAAGTACATTTTTTTTTTTTCAGCATTTAACATCTGTCAAGTTAACCTCTTTGTAGGAGGAATTAATATAACGTAGCAATAAATCCAAACCTGATATTCTTATCTACTGTGCAAAATGCAATCAACTGGAATTGCAGGTTACTTGCAAAGAAATTACATGCAACTGTCTGGGAATTCATCCCATGACAAACAGTAAGGAGCAGTTATTTGCTAATAATGATTAGTCCAAATGGCATATTACTAACCCGATTACTACAGAGTTTGGTTTTTTTTCTCAAGTGTCACCAGGAGAGGTTTTTTGATCGTTAGTTCGGGGGTTTTTTGCTTGCTTAGAAATAATGTATTGGAACTCACATCCCACTTTTAAAAGGATTGTTTTTAAAAACACGTACACGCAGCCAGGAGAAAACTGAGCAAGTGTCACTCTGACACAAACACATTCATTTCCACTGAAGTCACTACAGAGCAGAATCTATACCTGGCCATAGGAGGACATCAATGGATGGAAAATTAGGCACCTTGATTTTGGAAAAACAAGGTAACTTGCCTCTGCTTTAAATATATCAATCTTGAACGCACGTGGTGCTTTACTGTTGGGAACGACAAGCTCTTACAGAAAGATGTAGTGAAAAAGAATTAAAAAAAAATTTTTTTTGACAGAATATTGGGGGGGGTGGTGTGCGAAATTAAAAAAACCCCACTGTCTGAACGCCTCAACGCAGGGACCCAACAAGAGCATGCACAGAAGTTAACGGCGAATATCTCAGCGAACTGAAGAACAGAAAATTAAGCCTCACTGAGGACAGATGGTAATTACAACTGGGAGGGTTTTAATTACTCAGTTGACTGGTACCACCAAACATAAAATATTTAAATATTTGGAAAGGTAAACAAATTTCAGTGTGGGGTTTTTTACATGTAAATTGTAACAAATGAATTATGGTCTCATATGACAGTTATTCTTAATATTTTCAAACACAAATAATTTGTCTTTTTATTAGTTATACTATTTTGAACTACCTACTGTTTGAGATTGGCATTTACGGTTAATACAGTTACTGCAAGTTCTGAGGTTAATGTCATAATTATTGAAATGTACCCACATCTGAAGTAAACACAATAATTAACATTGAAAATATTTTAGGCATTTTAAATTGAAATAAGTATGTTTCCATGGCAATGTGAAGTGCCTCTTTTTGTGGTATTATTCACACTGCTCCTATCTTACAAAGAGGTACAATCCACAACCGCACCGTGCCTTACCTAAAGAAAGCCTTCTAATGAATATCATGTACAACATTCATCGCCTCTAGTGTCAGTAACTGCAGCCGGCACTAAACACACTGTGCACTGTTTTCACAAGTTGCTGGGGAATTTCTCCACCCATACTCTATCATTATGGAAATCCCTGTGGGTCAGTGTGGCAGAAGACACATTTTGTATCAGTTAACACGAAACCACCCAGGTAGCTTATTCACAAAAGCTGATCTGGATTTTTAAATGTATAACAGGTGTCTAAGTTGGGGAAACTACCATCTGATAAGTTTCCACCTGTAAGAGTAAATATAGATACAGTAAATACAGATACGGTGAATCCATTTTTCCTAGAGGAATGCCAGTGACCAAAGGGGAAAAATAACCTGGCCCTCAAAAATGTTCATACATTTTCTTTTCCTCGTGAAGGGTAGCAGTCCAAAGCACAGTTCCAAGATGGCTCTTCAACGTGACCAGTCTCACGTTGGCAAATAAGGTGCTGCACTCTTAGTTCCCTGAGAAGGTCTGCTTCTCAGCAATGGGAGAACTTTGTGCCTAGCTTTAACTCTGCTTTCCCGAGATGCATGCCGTTCTTCCAGGCATTTCTCTGCCAACCTGGAAAATGTTGCTATACAAATTAGGTGCCTATGGGGGAGGAGCTGCTATTTTGCAGCTTCTGTAGAACCTTAAAATCTTCCTTTGATTCTTCAGAAGAAATGAAATGTAGATTGTTTCCTTGATAAACAGGATCCACTGCTTTGGAAACAGCCCTTCATTCCTAGGTTCCTTTAAAGCTAAAGACATCAGACACCTAATAGGGTTAATCACACAAACCAAGGGCAAGCCTCAACCTGAAGGCAGTCCTGGGTCTTGCACATCTGCATTAAGTGATGCAGAATAATTCCTGCCTAAGCACTGTTTCCACACAGCTTTATTAGTCCCCGTAAAGCTACTCTGGATCGCCACATCCCTGCAGCACTGCAGAAGTGCGAATCACATGCTCAGCAATCACAGTAGATATCCCATGTTCTGCTCTCCACATTCTGGAATTGTTCTCATGTACTGTGGGATACTGACCAGCAAACATGTGCCCACTTCTCACGGTTTCTCCTTTTTGATGTTATCCCTGTTCCTCTTACTGCAGCTATTTTAACAGCAATATAAAGGAAAACCAAGGAATTACAGCCCAGTACTGTAATTCTCGTGGTGCGTACATCTTTCCTCCTCCAGTACCTCTAAAAGCCAAGCAACAAAGGCATCTCAGGCAGAAAAATCCCACATGAAATTATGCACCAGAGCTCCTTTGCATTCAGTTAATCAGCACAGACAGGTGGATGCGATATCCCTGTAGCCGTGGGATAACAAGCAGCGGCAGCAGAATTGCACAATACCAAAGATTAGACCCCTGCATGACACAGTGCTCTGCAGAGGAGCACCTAGACCTGGCCATCCGGCAGTTTACTGTCACCAGCCAGCACTAAGCCAGAGCAGCCTTCTGGCAGACACAGTCAGACATTCTGATTTATTTCTTGCACTAGTGGAGCACAACAACAGGCAATGCTTCCCCCTGATTTTTGCAGAGCAGCAATATGGTGACAGGATTACACAGACTGGACTTTTATTAATTGCAAAAAGAATGCCAGGTCTTCAAAATCAACTTAGAAATTAACTCACAAAAGCTACAGCAAAAGCAGCTGGAACCGCTGGAACTACTACCAGGAGCGCCCATGGGTCATGTTAGATACCTGGCCAGCAGAGTGAGGAAATGAGTTAGTTTCCGGTGCACAGCTCAGGAGCAAACTCTGAATGCCATGCTCCTGGAAACAGCCACTAGCGCACAGAAGGTAGCAGGGCAGGAGCAGCACAGAGGGAAGCAGCTTATGGAGGTGCCTCTGTAACAAAGGTTAGCTACTACTCCAGCGCGTTACTACCCTGCTCTACCAGTCACTCCTGGAAATGATGCTCCACCCAAAAAAGCCGTACCAGTTAAATGCTCTGTGTAAGCTGTCGCTTTATTTCATGTTCCTGGTTCTTGTAGCCCTCCTCCTGCCTTAGCACTATTGCTGTGGCAACAAAAGCCCTATAAAACAGGGCCAAGTACACCCACACACGCATCACCCTGCTCTCAGAAACATGTCTCCCTTTCTGTGACTGAAACTTGCTGCCCAAAAGCAGCTAAAAAGGCTCTGGCAATAACCTAAGGATGCCACAGCTTCTCCTCCTCCCTGCCACTTCACCCTTCCTCTCACGGCTCCCAGAAGTTACAAACCACCGCCTCCTCATACCATTTATTTTGGCAAATTCTTAGCACAGGGGCACAGTGAAGGGGCTGTGTTGGTTATATACAGAGAGATGCACACGCAGCCTAAGATATCCCTAGCACTACCAGGCTAGGTACCGCAGCACTTCACAGGTGACGTCCATGTGCAGTGTCTTCCTGTCTCGTTCTTTTAGATACCTTGGAACTGCACACAAAACTATTCCAGACAAAGAAATGCCCTTTTTTTGATGTGGACACAGTTTGAGTGTCAAAACAAAGAGGACATGAGGGTGGGGGAAATCACAAATATTGTTGCAAGACACTCCACAACACAGCCTGGGATTTTTGCCCAAAATAAACAGTTACGCCTGACAAGCATAGAGGTACCTGGATGCCACCACTACACACAAGTATGATGCTGTTGAATATTTGTAAGTAAATGAAACAATCTTGTTGCTCCTCTTCATCTAGTGGAGTTTAAAGGACAGCCAAAGTGTGCTCCTTGGCTTGAGAGCGTGTACACCAGCATATGCCAGCAGTCAGTCCTCAGCCTGCTGTGGGAAGCACTGTCACAGGAAAGGTCTCTGGCTGCAGGTGACTGTATGCAACTCCTCTGCCTACAGCAGAAGCTGACATGACTCAACCAAGTGCAGATTTTAGAACAGATTTCAAAACTTCAAAACTCACTTTGAGCAGCTATCAAATTCTCTCGGTCTGTGGTAGGATTTTTTTTTCCTCCAAGCATTTCTTACATTGAACTTAATAATGATCAACATTTAAAAAAATTGAAATGACAACCTTTTGTTATTAAAAGAGATAAAAATAAACCTTTGTGTCTAACCTACACCCTAGAGATTAGCAGGTGGCATCCGAGTATTGCCCGGATACGACAACTGAATCAAAACAGTTTCAACGTATCTAATGAACTTTACTTCCACTATCGGAGATTTTTAATGAGATGACCTGGTCAAGTCAGCCATTTCCATCTATTTCTTACTAAACAAATTTAGCCTCTGATTGCCCAGTTAAATCTCTGCTCTCCCCACTGGCACATTTTTCTACTTAAAGAAGAGGATGACAAGACAATAGATCCTGGTGAGCCGCATGACATTAAACAGGCGCTGTGTGCCATCCCAGCCATTTATGTACCTGGCCTTTAACCTGCAAAAATCATTTTTGCTGAGGCTTAGATATACATTCAGTCAAGTGATCAAATGGAGGAAAAGGATGAAAATATTTGCTACATGAATACACCAGCTTGTTTCTTTTCCTAACTTCCAGATCAAATACTTGGCTAGGGTGTTTTACTTTTTGCTATTCAGAACTGTATACACTGGGATGTTTTTTTTGTTGTCAGAGATTTACTGAAACTTTCATCGATACCAATGAACCAACAACAATTTCCCTTTGGCAATGCACAGTGAAATGCTACTTGCAACTGTAGTGGCATAATCCAAGTTGAAGTTCCTCCCTCTTTTTTGGATCTTCCCTCACCCCAGGTAAAATCCCAAGCACAACCCACAGCAGACATGACGAGACATATACAGTGCATTGCTGAAACTCTGAATCACGGCCTTGTCATTGAATCTACACCTATATTACATTCAAAAGGTTGCACATTTAAAAAAACCCATAAAACAAACAAAAAGGATACAAATTCATGTTTATGAAAGTTACAGCTTTTTTTACCTGAAACCTGCTAAAGCAAACAAAAAAATCCTGAAAATTCTCTGTACTTCAGTTCAGAAAACATAACCTTTTACTTGTGATAGTACAAGCCAGATAACAAAACAAAAAATGTTCAAGTTGTACTCTAAAAGTATTTTTCTACTGGAACTCCGTTGTATACATACAGTTATACATTTCCAAATGCATGCTGAAACAATCACTTAGCTACCCTCGTGCGGGTAATTTCATTGACTAACAGACAGGTATCATGCATGATGAGTAAAAGGAACAGGAACTAAGGGAGTGATGTAATTACAAATACATGCAGCTGGCTAGAAACATTTTGAATATAATGAAGCTTTGTGACATTATGCCAGCCAAGATGTTAATAACCATGAAAAAAAACCTGTGGGTGATTTTCATACTTATCAAAATAAGGAACTGTTGAGAACCATTAATAATGTGGGTGAATGCTGTCTAAGCTTCCCACACTCAACTCCGCCAATAAGCTTTAATTTTCAACTGCAACAATCCTGCTATTCCAGTCTGGAGCTCCTCCAGAGCAGAGATATTTAATCAAGTTACACTGTGAACTTGCTCTGCAACACATTAAACATAAAAAAGATCAATATGTAACATCAATTTTTATCTCAGTTAGGCTTGCCTGGACCAAGAATTTCAAGAGCTTAAGATGAACCCACATTAAACCTTTGCATAAAGGATATTTCTAAAGCAGAAGTTAACATTTTCACATGCAGGTTTAGAGTGAGAGCACAAAAAGAGGCTTGAGAAGGTGTGGTACAATAACATTTGCTATGAACAGTGGGAGACCCTATACTTGCGAAAGAGCCGAAACCATTTTTATTGCTTACTCTTGAAACATTTCAGAGACTCATGAAGGATTAAAGAAACCTGTAGACAAGCATCGTCTGCCACCACACTGCCATAAGAGCTCATCTGCACCTCTTAAAGGCTGCTGTGTGTAATTAAATGTAACACTTCCTCTCTTAAATAACATAACATTTCTTAAGAGTAAATATATCAATATATCGTTTTCTAATTTAAGAAAATAAATTTAAAATAATTCCTGCAAGTGTTGTCTCATCTGAGACACTGGCTATCCCAAGTGTCTCATGAATGAATTACACAAACTTCAATACATTTATCCAACAGGTTCATATAAAGAGTGTTTCACTGACCTTCAAAGTCCACGTCCCCAGCTAATTTGGTCTTTCCTGTAAGAGGATCATGGATATGGTTGATGCCTACGTCAATCACAGCTGCACCTTCTTTGACCATATCAGCTGTAATCAACTTTGGGATACCTGGAATCATCAAGATATATTTGATTAACACGGCCCGGGTACTCTCAGGTCATCAGTTTCAAACTATGTCACAGGGTGTGCACACACGTGTATGTATGCACAAAAAAGAACATAATTCTTTCACTTCATTTTTCTTGATACATCACACACAGAAAACAATTATTGCTCAATTTCATACAGTTCATAATTATTAAAAGAAACACTGATATTTGTTTACTTTGACTCAACATTTTCAGCAAAACCTGTGGTCACAAATACAGAGAACGTGATGCCAATGAAGGAAGTACTTGCTGGTTTGTGGCAGTGAGTCAATTTCACAGCATTTCCAAAGAAAAGCTGGATGAAGATGCTCTTTGAGCCACAAGAAATGGTTAGTGTTGTCAGGTCTGCTGATCCAGACGGGCTATCAACGCTGAAGCAAGCTGTGTACATTACTTCTACAGCATTTTCTTTAATCTTTGCTTTTTCAGTATCTGTATTGGCTTTTCTGACTTCTCATATACTTCACTTGTTAGATGCATGACATTTCAAGCAGTTACTTCAATAATGAATGTGAACTACAGGAAACACCACTGCAACAAAAAAGATGCTATCATGGTTAGAGAATCTGATCTACCACCACCTTATTTTTGATTCCTGTCATTTATAAGCAACAGCTAGACAACAAGAAAAAAAAAAGTCAGCTCAGATTTGCCTACATTAAACAGCATCAGCTCAATCTGTAAGAGAGAAGCAACTGCTCTTCAAGTAAAGTTTTCACCTGACCTTCTCATAAGTGAGCAAGAAAAACATACTGGGTGGAAAATAAGAGTTTGTTTTTGGTTAAAGAAACACACTGGGCTAACAAGCAAGTTTAACTGTGTTACTGGTAACCCCAGTGCATGACACTGACCTTTCACAGGGGAGCTCCTACAAAACACCATGTCCTGCTACTCATATCAAAGAAGGAGGCCTCCCTGCTTGACCAAAGAGGGCCTGGCCTCAGCACCACACACCTTCATCTTCTCTCAGTGGGCTACATCTGCACAGTGTCCTGGGGTTCAACTTTTTGCTATTAAGAAACAGCAGCTAAAACAGAGTGGTGTAACAAGCCACCTCAGCTCTTTCACAAACACCATATTTCTTCAGCACATTTAAATGTAAAGTATCTTGATATTCATCACCAAGATGTTCAACAGTCAGGATGCAGAAAACCTAAAAGGTTGCTTCAAGTTCCAGACTAAGAGCTGAGTCAACGGCTGTATGTGTCCAGTCAGCACAGCTGAGCTATCTATATACATGGGAAGAGGCACCAAAACAGTTATTTAGGTATTAAAACAACGTAAGTACAAAAACGGCAACTCAGTTACAGACAAAATCTGACCTGGGTCCTACTGAAGGGGATGGCACAACACCATTTTCTAAGGCAGCACTCCTGGACAGTAAATGTTTTCCACTTCGTAAAGATCACTGCCACAGGGGATTTCAAACTGCAGGTAGCACCACACATGTACTTTGAGGAGATCACTCTCACTCAGTTTCCCCAATGTGCTGAAGTGAGAGGTAAGACCTCTATGGCATGCCAACAGCGCCACTTGATGCAAAGAAAAGATCTCTTTCAAGAATGGGAGTTCAGTAGGATCCCTCTTCATAGAGAGCAATTTTAGTTACAGGAAAGGCTACCTCAGAACAAACATACTAGCAATCCTTTACAAACAGCAGCATCGTGTGTGCGACCAGGCATCTGAAAGTTCATTCCTGGACACTCACAACAAATGAAGCATCTCCTAGACTGTTAAGGCAAAACAGTATCTGAGACTGAAGACATGCTATCAGAGAGCCAAGAATATCAAGTCCTTACACATCATCTGCATCAGCCTATCATATCCTAATTGCAACATCGCCAATCTTTTCTCTGTATCCACTTTAAATCACCTCCTAAATTTCTTTCCTACCATGCAACCTCCAACTTTGAGGGATGGGAAATTCCAACTTTAAAATTACAATTCACTTTGCTTCTTGAGCAATTCCTTCAGTTTCATGTTAGGTGAGGAATGTTCATCCTAGTAATACAGTATCTCCAAAATGGGAGTCTAAGCTCCCCTCTCCCCACCAAATCAGCCTTCTTTCAGGTGGAGAGAAGAGAAAAAGGAAAAAAAAGCAAATCCATACATTTTGAGCCTGTAGTTTTACTGGAGGCAAGTGCTGGTACACAAGGGCTTTGGCTTCATTTAGAGTGCTGGATCCCAGCCAGTTAGTCGTTTAGACACAGGCAATACAAGAACCTTCTTTGCTCTCTGTTTCTCACTCCCCCATAGGACACAAGCTTGAAACTCTGCTTCTAATGTTGAGCAATCAAAGACCTCAAATTCTTTCCTATGCCACTTGATAACATCTGGCGGCGTCTACTTCATCACACTCTCATGCAATCAATGGCAAGCTGGCTGGTAATTGGATAATGCCTCAGTCTTATGGGGGTAAATGATCTGCACGCGATAGGGATGGAAGCGTATTAACGGAAGCTGCACAGTTACACCCTTTATAAAATGGTTTGATAATAGGCCAAATACTTAATAGCAACAAATAAACTAACCCTCAAACCAAATGAGCAGATCTATTTACTTAAGCCTGCTTTACATACCAAATAGGAAGAGATAAGCCTTAGAGCAGCTATTCCTAAAATGCACTGACTGAAGAATGTGGGAAAATCTTTCATCGGTAATTCTTGTAGAAAACAGTTAATCACATTTTAAACAAAAGAGAAACAAAGCCCTACCTAATCTCAGCTTATGTACAAGAACTGTAAGATAGCCAGCTCCTGAGAAAGCTCACCAACCACTATCTGAACAAGAGTGATAAATCAGCAACTTCTGTGCAAGAGTGTGCAAGGTTTTGGTAGCTGGGGGGGGCTACAGGGGTGCCTTCAGAGAGAAGCTGCTAGGGACTGGAGGGATTCCACCTTTTTTGAAGTGTAATCTTCCCCAGAACATCCAGTGGGGTAATGTTGCACACTGTTTTCACAATCTAGCCCTAGGTTTTTTCATCATTCCAAGAGTATCTTGTGTTGTGTAATGAGTGGTGTATCATGCTGCTGTTACAAATGACGTGAGGAAAATAATGTGAAGAACAAACACAGCTGAGTTGCTACTGAACTGTTTAACTACAAGCATAACTGACGACAAAGTCTGTTCAGCACAAAAATCCGAAGTGATGACTAAATCAGAAGAAGTGAATTTGGATAAAAAGCTTCTAGTTTATTCCCAATTAGCACACACATTATTATTTTTCATTCAGTGTGTGAATTCTGGTCAGGCCCATGGTTGAGCAATCTCATGTGTGAGAAATGAACTGTTTCTTGCTCCTGACATGGGATGAGAAAGGGAACGGGTAGTTAAGCCCTGAAGCAAAGGACATCTCACTTCAACAGGAAGTGATGAGCTTTAGATGGGCACCTGCCTGTCTTCACCTAGAAAATCAGCAAGCGAGACTTTGGTCTTGAGGACGATGAAGGGGGAGGAAGGGAAAGAGAAAAGACACAATCCTTTCATAGTCCTCCAAAATGCTGCGAGTGAAGAAGGATATCCTGAGCTACAAAGGGACACAGAATATTACCAAAGGTTTTAGTAAGTTGGATTGTTTGGTTTTGTTTTATACATTTATTTATATTTTTATTTATAATACCTGTACAAAGAACCGGAGGTGGCTCAGAAGCAGAGTTCTGCTCAACTTATTTGTTCTAGACTAGTCAAACTGTAGGTATTTCACTCTACATTGCTTAAAAAATATAGACACTGACCTTTCAGACCCCTTCCTCTAGGCAATTACCATTCTCTTCCTCTTTATATGTTAATTGTAAAAGAAAAAAATAAAACACAAAATTCAGGCATCAATAACGCTACCAAAACTACCAGCTAATTTGGCAAGGTTGCCCTTAATTCTAACAGCAAAGGAACGACACCATTGTTTCATGAATGCAGCCTCCAGCTGATTTAAAGAAACCCTCCTGTCAAAATTTAAATGACTCATGATTTTTGCACTGCACAGAGAATGTTTTAATTTACATAATTATACCTGTATAAACTATGCACTGACTGGTTCCCAATCTTGAGTTCACTCTAAAGTCTCCCTAAGGGAAAGGTGTCACATGTGACGAGAAACAGTTTATGAGTCTGCAAATGTGAAGGGCAAGAACAAAGAGACAAATCACTTGCCCTTCTTACAACAAGAAATCCTACTTACTGCAACACCCTCAGCAAGCATGAGCACCAATTAGTTGGTGAAACATGAAATAGCCAACAGTGCCACCAACACAGATGCCAAAGTTTACTTTTCAGGTTTTAAATGTTGTGATTGGAGTATTAACGACAACTAGTATTACCTGCAGCTACTATTACAATGTCAGCGAGTTGTGTATGGATCTTGAGCTGCTCTTTTGGTGTGTGTCTGTGAGTAATGGTTACTGTAGCATCACCTGAAACATAAGTGATAATCAATTAATTGTCACATAAAATGCATGTATAGCATTTACTTTTGGGTACAAATGACTTACTTTGGTACATTAACAACTGTACAGATGACCATCAGATTTGTCCTGGCACACACCACTTCTTTCAGCATAGGCAGAATGCTCACAACACTTGTTTTTTACACATATTAAAAAACATTTATTCTTAATATTTCTCACAGAATTAATTAATTCATACACTGTGGACTAACTTATTCCTTCATAAGCTTCATTACATTTAGCAGAATTACACAGAGCAAAATCAGCACGGAATCCAGTGCCTACCTTATTACGCACAATTTGTACAATGTACCATAAGACTCAGTTGCTCTTTGTTGTCACAAACTAAAGCTTCTAGTAAAAGATCACTGCATTCGGACCTCTGTCCACAACGACATTTGTCATTCATCTGTCCTGAAGCTCCCTAGATGCTTCCCTCGAAATTCTGTTGTACAGACAGGAAGGAAGCTTAGAGTCTTCCCTGTACCTGTGACCCAACTTCATAACAGCATTTCCCCCGTGTCAAAGTTTAATCTTTGGTATGTGTTTTTGACAGATTCTGAGTGCTCAAGGACTAAATGGTAATTTAAGTGAAGTAGCACTATTTCTTACTGATTTTCCCTCTCTCAAGCATGAACATGGCTGATAATGTGGCCAACAACAAGAGATGACAACTGAGGCTCTTCTCTTTGTGGGGCCCGATTGCGTAGGGAATGAGTCTAATAGCTGTGACAACAAGGACACTCCTAGGCCGAGGGCCTTTGCTGAGAAACCTGTCGACCAATAATTGCATGCAAGGGTCACAGAGTTAAGTCCCTCTATTGATTGGAACACGAACAGATTTCATTAAGGAGAGGTATTCTTGGAATGTACATGAGGAATGCAATGAACAGCAGCAGCATTAGTATTTACAAAATTCCAATTGGATGAATCTGAGAATGTTCATAACTGTGGCCACTTAAGAAATCAATATATTCAATGCATATATTTTTCCACACACTCAAAGCATTCCAAGTCATCATTTTACGTAGCTCAAATGCAACAACACAAATGGAAAGAAACTCGACAAAAAGGTGCTCAGATTTTTGCAGGTGTCCTACCATCTCCCATATCTCCCAATACAACGAGAGCTGCTGAACCCTTACTTTACGTCAGAGTAGGAAGTGTTTGAAGTTATCACAAACAGAAGCCCACATCCTCTGGGTAAACTAAAAAAAATCTGGGGCCTGCTCCTGCATGTATCCACATTGATCGGCAAGAAGCTACAAAGAGACTCTCCTAGGAAGACATGAAAAACCTTGTGCTGTTAGATGGAGATACTGAGGAGTGACCACTACACACAAAACAAATTGTCATGAGAATACAGACTGAAGTCTCATACTGCATCCAACGGCAAGCGTGGTGATCCCTCAAGGACTGCCTAAGAAAAGAGCAGTTACCAAAGGAGACTCCTCCCAACACTCTCCCTGTCAACTATTTGTACCTCACAGTGTTCAGGTGTTACATCCCCTCACCTCCACCTTCCACTCATCATAGACTCCTAAGCCAAATTATTAAGCATTAAACTAAAAGTTTTTGCCATCTCAGACATTACTACAGCATCTGCTTCCTCTGGAATGTGTCTGACTGATCTAATCTGTGCCTCCCATCTCATTAACTCTCTTCCTCAAGCATCTCATCTTCAGCCTGTCTATGCTCTGACTTCTCTGTGCTTTCCCCTCATCTTTGATCCCTCTTCTCCTCCTTTAGTCACCAACTCTACTCCTTCAGTCAGTACACGGCATAACATCTCCTCAAAGAGAAGCAGAGGAAGACATTTTTGGAAAATGAGAAACAAGAACAGAGAAGTACAGGCATGTATCAGCAACTCCATGAAACAAGGCAAATTGCCAAAAGTTAGAAGTCTCTCACCAACTTTCTATAGCTTCCCATGAATTTAAGTGCATCAAAAGCTTAGACAGCTGATTGTCTTAAAAACATTTCCACAGAAGAGTTTTTCTTGTGAATGCAACATCCCAGCCAGTATGCAAAGCCTGCATGTCAAGATTCCTTCAGCTTTCTTCCTTGAATACCTTTAGGATCAATAACTGATACAAACAAAACAATTGGAACAAGACCAAAGAATTATTCATTGATGCTCCTCATTTTACTTATCTAAAGCAACATCTCTCCAGCTGTTGATTCGTTTGTATGTAGGCCACCCACACACTCTTCTGAGTGGGCAGCATACAGGTTCTATAGTTTTCCTTCTTTGGAGGTCTCACTCTCCAAACATACTAATAACAAAACCCTATGCTCCCTGCAGAAGAACCATGCATATTCTTTGATGTGACACACTTTGCTTTCCTTGGCTAATGCTCCATCAATCACACTGAAACACAGAGATCTTCTGAAAGGCCTTTCTTCACACGTGAAAGGCAAACAGACTTAACACTGAATTCTGTAAAGAGCAGTTTTCTGATACCTATTTTACGCAAAAAGGATATCATGCCCAAACACAATCATTACTTCCAAAGTTATATACACAACGAGATTCTTTTGACCTCTTGTCCTGTATTCAGCAGAGAGGCTGAGAAAACAAACAATGGATTAAATCCAAAGTTACAAATATTCACACCTTCTGAGAAATAAAATCAATTATATTTTCCTGTCAGGATTTTAGTGACAAACCTGCCTGTAGACAGCTCCTGAAACCAAGAAATTGCCCTCACTACCAAGAAAAAGCCCCCCCCCACCTTCAGAATAGCAGTCCAGAAGCTTACAGACACCTCAGAAAGAGTATGTTTTCTATTTATTTGTGATCATGCCAAAACAGAAAATAAACAACTATTTTTACACAGCTACTTCTGCTGAAAGAAGGCAGAGGAAGGTATTCAGCAATTAAGATTCTGTGTGATACAGCTGAGTCAGTTCACTGGCTTATAAAACAGAGATAGTCTCTTGACCTTTCTACACCAAACATCACTTGTTTTCTAAGGGTTCAGATAGTTTTCCTTACTGATCAGATATTGCCACCTGCAGGACATGACAGTTTCTACATACAAAACAGAACAGATGAAGACCCCAGCTTTTCAGTTTTGTTTATCATCTGTAAAAAAGCAACAACTAAAACCTACAACAGCAGAGGAAAAAAAAAAACATCTTGCATCACTTCTTAACAAAAAATAATTTAATTAAATCATGCCAATTGCTGATAAAACCCTATCCTGACAGCCTGAGAAAGCTCTTTTTCAGCACTTCACTGTAGGCCTTGTCTGGTCCCCATCCCCCTGAGTAAAAAAAGAAAGGAAGAATAGAAAGGCTTCCACTTAACCTGTATTAACAGGTTTAAAGCATTCTAAACACTTGTTCATCATGGGTCACCAAGTCTCCTCATTTCCAACCGAGAAACATTAGTTTGCAGTGTAACTCTGCATCACAGGGAGCCTATTTCAAACGCCATTGCTGGCTCACCCAACTGCACTGGTAGTAACACACAGAACCCAACATCTGCAGCTAATGGCAAAAATGCTACTAATTTTCATGGGAATGGGGATGAGACCAGAACTATGCACTGATGGTAATTACAATACAAATACTGAGAGAAGTTTCAAATAGAAACTTTCCCACAGAGGCTAAATGGAAAAACCAACTCTATGATTAGTACGAAGCTTTTAGTGTTTCATTATATTAATGACAGAATTCACTCTGCTCCTATTAATGACGCCAGGGCTTAAACATCCATGTTTACCTCATTTGCGCATACCACCTTGGCAGTTTCTAACATCAAAATGAACTTGCAAAAGGACAGTATTCTATTTAAATTATATTTGTTTTTCTTTCTACAGCACAATTACAGCAGCACATGCATGCTTCTGTAATTAGAATCACTTAAAAATATTTCCATTACAACCCCCAATTTCCAGGGCGATATAAACCAAAAAAAAAAAAAAATTCCCCAGGCCAACAAGTAATATCACAGAGCTCACAATGAAAAGTTAATTCTGTTGGTCATTTGGATATTTTCATAATTACCACCTAACATAGCACAACATAGGAAACATGTCATATATATTTTTTTTAATATATATATGTGTGTGTGTGTATGAAAAACTTGAAATTAATACTACATAAGCATGAGGATAAGGCATATAGCTATACTACTTCGTATAAACATCACATGAACCTCTGTAGCTCTTTAAGGCCCCACTGTCGGGCATTGTCCTCAATGTTCACTGTTAACCATGTTTAAACAGTAGCTGTTTCAAATGGAAGACAAAACAATGACACGACACCAGAGAAAGTTGATTCCTGAAACTCAGAATACATCAGGAAAGATACTAGCAAATTTATTTCCTTGCTCTGGTTGCAAATATCGTACAAGAACAATTTTATCTGAATTTTCTGGTCAGCTTTATTTTAATTATTTCACAAATGGAAACGTTAAAACAACATTAATGGACTTACCTCCAGGCCTTTCGTGCTCTCCATCAGTATGTAAAAGCATTGAAATAGGCATTCCAACGTTCTTAGATCTTCCAGCTACAACAACATTTTTTCCAAAGGTTTCGATTCCTTATAGGAAACAAACAAACAAAACTATATCAAAATTGTATTCCACTATTTCGATATACCTATACCCTTCTTCTTAATCCCCAAGACACAATTATCTCTTGTTGTGGACTGCTGACATGAACATGACTTGAAAATCCACAATGCTGAACTTGAGTGATGAATCCACAAAACAGCTTTCAGCTTTCACCTTAGAGAAACAAAACTGGCAACTCATTCGGGTTATCTGAATCACCCTTTGGAGGGACTTGATCCCTTTTCTCTGACCAAAAAGGGAAATGGAAGCTCTTTTGTCTATCAGTAAGAACACCTATACTACACTTACAAAATGACAACCACTGAATACATACGCATTCTTTTCCCCTTCTAGTACCAAATCAAATGTTCTCATTTTTGTTCTTATTTCTTCC
Source organism: Pterocles orientalis (assembly GCA_011057875.1). Lineage (NCBI taxonomy): Eukaryota > Metazoa > Chordata > Aves > Pterocliformes > Pteroclidae > Pterocles > Pterocles orientalis. Next base: position 437,300 of record WKFP01015015.1, read on the forward strand.
TGCTCCCCACAAGAACTTAGGCATTCAAATATTGTATTTGACAAATAACCAGGAGGTCAACAATACCACACAAAGTTCATTGCAACATTATAAAACGTAGAAAATAAGTTACTGAAGTGTTTCGCCAAGTAGTCTATGTGAACTGCTATCTACATTTAATTAATAGTTATGCTACTGGCAAAAGATCTCATCTATTTGGCACCTTCTTATTATTTAGATTAATCCTCTAAATGTTTGTTCTTCAATCAGCCCAATACATTAAGATAACCTACACCTTTTAACTCACACCTAACTTTACCCTTCACTCATCTTCCATGATAAAAAGAGTTTCAATACAGTTCAGTTTCTTACCTGTTCGTTTTATGATTTCCCACACGGCAGCAGCAGTGGCTGGTATTATAGAAGGCTGATCGAGACACAGACGTCCAATATTCATAATATGAAACCCATCCACATCCTTTTCAGGTGCAATAGCATTACACACTGTTCGCTCATCTATGTGATCTAAGAAACACATTGCTTTCAAATTACAGTTCTTTCACTTGTCAGGGGTCATCAATACTATCTGAATCATTACACAGAGAAAGACATGAGTTTGATCTAGTTAGGATAATTACGATTTTTCCTTATGAATACACTAGACCCCCCCTCCCCAAAGGCAGTAGTTATAACTGCAACTTCTCATCCACTGAAAATTCAATGATTCCGTTTGTGACATAGCTAATACAACAGATTTAGTCACAAAATAAGAGGCTGATAACCAGCTGATAATGATGACTTAGTAACTATAAAAATAAATGTTTAACCAAGACACTTCAGTCACTTCTGCATTATGGAAAGGTTAATTATCAAGTGTCTAAAAAAAAAAAAAGGGCAGAAAAAGTTAAAAGTTCTTGTGCACGTCACCTGCATCTAAGATAACAACAGATAGATGACCTAAGATTTGAAACAAATGTAAGGAAACCCTGAGCTGAAACAAATTTGCAGGTCTAACTTTCATTTTCCATTTCACAACAATACAACTGTTTTTAGGAACGTGCTAAGCAGTAGGACCAAAACATATCCTACTTCATTGGAAAACTGTCAGAATGCATAAAACTGTTTGATACCAATGAGCTCAAAACACTAAGTATGGCTTAAATGAGCATACCTGCACATAATTTATTATTCGTATTTATTCGTAAGTAACATTTTTCGTATGTACTACTGACACAGGATAGGTCTGCAACTGCTTAAAGAGTGTACTGCATAAACATTGGTATTGATTATGAAAAAACATAATTCTTAGATAGAAGTAAAGATAGAAGTGTTTTACGTTCATGCAAAAGGGAAAGAACCACGCTTCATGTGGATTTTTTTCTCCACTCAAAACTGATTAGAATTCCAGAAAAGGGCATACAGTACTGGAAAAAAATGCAGCTGCAGAGCTGGAAACAAGCAGGCCGACATGGGCCTGAGAAGGGAGGATGTAGACACTTTCCCTCCCCATCAGAGACACCTTCAAAACACTATCTTGGGCTGGCCGTCCCCCCAAACAAACAAACCCAGTTAAAATTGTATAGTTACTACGTTACATAATGTGGAGATTTTATTTGCCTCAATAAATGTTTTTTCCTGGCCTGTTTCCACTAGAGTACAGATCATCCCTTTTTTTCAGAGGAACAAAATAATTTCTTAAATATGTTAGTGTCAGTCTCACAGAACACGCTTAACCTCCTCTCAACTGATATTCAGACGAACTTACTTGCTGTCACTCCAAGCTATTCTCCATGCCAATTTTCCTCTCTGCACTCACCCTTTCACTTGTTAACCAAACCTGCAAGACAACGCTGGGCATCACTTGTCTAGCTACTCCGACAGGCACACAGAGAAACTCTTATTTACACCATACACAACACGCGCCTCTAATGTCAACATACAAAAAATAAAGACTGGTTTTCAAAATGGAAGACTGATGAAAATAAAAACATGGCACAAAAGAGATTCAAAAAACATACCACACAGATCAAGAAAAAAAAGGAAGCTCTCCAGCAGGAGCAATGAGCTCCCTGGAAATAATTTTGAGAAGCTGTGCTGGGACCCTGCTATGACTTTAACAGTCCCGAAGGAGGCCACACTGAGGCTGGCACAGTCTTTCATAACAAAAGGAGATGATGTCTGTACTCCTTTGTCTCACGTCTTTGCTGTTTACAACTAAGAAAATTTTGAGGTCTTCATATTCTATCCGAAATAAATACCTAACATTTCATAGCCATCTTCCAGGCAATTTTAAAAAGGTACAGGAAACTCTCCACAAAACCATGACCACATCACACGGAAGGCGCTCAAAAGGTGCACAGAAAGAAAGTTTTCCTCAGGCAAAGATGATAATCCTCAAAGTTAAGTTGCTCCAGCTCACAAAAGTGAAAGAGAACAAAGCTACTTTCTGCTTCTATTTTTATCCCACTGTTGATCAAAAGCCACACCTGTGTGTGTGTGGTTTACTCCAAGAAACATAAAATCCCACACAGCAACCCCAACTCTAGAATAAGCAGACTCTACTGATAAAATTTTTACAACTTCTAGGCTTTGTCTTCTTCCATTACAATGTAGATCAAAAGAATTTTGGAAAATAAGTTAAATTAGCTTTCTGCCCTTTTGTTTCTGACGTTCTTTGGGAGAAAAGAAATATTTCAGCAATCAGAGTTATATCTAACATCTATTATGGGAAGAACTTCCTGAATATTTTCAGTTCATCGTAACTTGCATGTTTAATTTTAACATATAGACAATGTAATATCGAAAAAGATCTGCTACTGATTAAATTACGGTTTTTACTAAGGCAGGCAACATCCAAGCCTCAAACTAATAAGTTTTATTGGTTAGGGGAAGGCTCATTAGTTTTCACACAGTTACTGTGACAGTTGTATCACAGTTCTTCAGAGGGATCTTCAACCAATTTCTTTAGGGCTTTAAACAGTAGGTGTACTAGCATCAGACATTTGAATTGACACAACTGGAATGATCTTCAGTTTGTTTTTTTTCTTTTCAAATGTCCAACAGATTTAAATTCACTAAGTTTCAAGGCTTTAGTCTATTGTTGAACTACATGCGATGAAGGCTGACTGTAATGACCTAATACCCTCCTCACAAAAAATGTATTTCCATAAGCGGTTCCTAACAATTTCACCCATTATTCACAGAATTAAGACAAGTGACATGACACCTCCTATTTCTGGGGTACACAACAGTGGATTGCGAGTCCAGCAGGTAAGTCTGTTTCTTTTGCTGCATGCTTCAGAATGAAAGCTTTAGATCCCTAGGGTGCCAGTGCTCCATCTTCTGCACAAGTTCTTAACACTGAATGAAAATTTGCTACATTTCCTGTTTCCCCGGATATGTTCTTAGTGCCAGAGATGTTTGTTCCAAGTAAGTCAAACACATTCACTCAGCTTCCAGAGTTCATTACTCTGTGTCCAAGATGTCAGTCTCCGTGCTTGTGTTATACTTCCACCTTGTGGCCAACTCATTTCAGCAAGTGGCAGATTTCAGTTAGCTTTCATGTAACACGAAGCACAAAACTTCCTCATCACGAATGCTGATGTTAATTACAAATATGAAAAAGCATATCCACCTCTTCCTCTGTAACACTCGGCATCAGCCCCATTTTGTCCTGTTTTGCAGATATGAAATAAAGGCAGATAGAATTGTCTGAAAGTGGAGACCAAGACTAGAAGTAAGAGTGGAAGTGAAGAGCTTACCTAGAAACAAAGCTCCAACTTCACCATCATCAGATACTTACAGACAGTAACCCCTGGAGTCCCAGCTAGTGCTACAAATCGTGCCTCTACATCCCAAAAACATGGCTCCTGCCCTTCAGAGCACACTGTCTAAACACACGATCAAAGACAGAGACTGGGAAATCCAACATGCCAGTCAATTTCTTACAATGAGTCTAGTAATGTACATTAGCAAGCATTCAGTGGTTTAACTAAGTTGACTTATGCAGATTTAGATGAGAATCTGCAAGTTTTATCACTGCCAAAATACCATCTTGACAGCTATTGCCAAGTGATATTTTAGCGAGATTTTAGTATGAAGTAGTAGGAGGGAAACAACAAACAAGAACACAGTAGAGGCTTCTAGGATCTTAGCACAAAGCTCATTTCAAGATCTTATGTCACTAAGATACACCCGCAACCCAAAATTGCCAAACTTTTTCCTGTTACATTGACTGTATATGAGGAGCAGGAGAAAAGATGTCACCTACCTGGGAGAGGTAGCTGAACTAATATACCACTAACTGTTGAATCCTTGTTGAGTTTTACTGTCATATCTAAGAGTTCTTCCTGAGAAATGTTTTTAGGCCTCAGTATGATCTCACTAGAAATGCCTGATAAAAACCAAAGCCAGGAGACACAGATTAGTATGAGGAAATTTATCTGCAGACAGCTTAGTAATTTTGTCTTAAAATCTGTCCAATGCATAACTACTGTCTTAAACAACCACGGAGGACTTGCTAAAAATTCTGCTTTTGCCATCTGGTCTTTAACGTTGTACTTCTAGATGTCAAGGACTCCTTTACAAGGAAACATACAGGAAAAAAAAAATAAACAAAACCTATAGTTGTACACAGTAGCTCCAAAATTAAACACCAGTTTAGAAATATCTGGAAAATACAACATATAACTTTTCTATAGATGTGCTCCTAAGAATTACAATTAAAACTGAACAGTCAAGCTACACTAGCATTACTGGCACTTTGTGTGATAATTTTTTGACTTCCATGGGACAAAACTCATTATTTGAAAAGAAATTTTTTCAAGTTAATTCACAAGATTGTAGTTCCACTGACAGGAACAACATTGAAGCTACTTGTTGAGGCTATGATACTCTCATTTGGAGATGAGATGCTGTAGTGACTGGACTCTATCCCAGGAAATCACTCACGTAGCTTTACTATTTGATTTCATTATGTCTGAAATTTTGTCCTTCATATACAGAGCTGTGAAACCTTCGTTTCGGATCGGCTTGCCTGGCTTTACTGTGGACCTAAAGCATTCACCAGGACAGATATTTCATGAGATACCGCAGAAGCATATGAAGATTGACATTATGAAGAAAAAGTCTCTTCTCAAAATCTTCCTGTGAAATTGGTTACTTAACCACTGTTCCCATCAATTGCAGGACAGTAGCGTTTGCTACCAGTTAGAGGTGGCCTGAAAAATCCCCATATAAAAGAAGGAATCTAACAGGTACTGCAGAGGTAAGCTCCTTAGCAAATATTTCACACCCAAAAATAATCAGTGTCTTGCAGAAACAACTAAAAGCTGACATAATTTCTCTCTGATTATCTTTATTCACTAAGCCCCTCCAAGACAGTTACAAGACGTTTAACTGTCAAAAAACTTCCCCAACGTCCTCCTTTAGTTTCCAGTTTCTAACTGTAAGGGTGTAAGCTGTATCCTAACAACTTTTTAAGATACAGAATTGAACTTACGGCTACCATTCAGGTGCCATTAAAACTACTTTCTTCACATATCAATGTAACTTCTTTTCTTTAGGTTCAGAGAAGATGAGGAAGAAAACAGTGCAAAATTAAATTAGGACACAAAGGGGGTTGCCCCCTGCTTGCTCTCTTTTTTTTTTTTTTTCCCTGAAAAAAAAAAAAACATTATCTTTTGCTTATCAAAGTATCATTTCCATTATGCGACACATACCTACAGCTGCAGCTGCTTTTATCTTGTTTCTGACATAGATATGACTAGCTGGATTGTCTCCTACCAATATGACAGTGAGATGAGGTCTCTTGTTTCCAAAGGATATCCATGACTCTACATCCCTTTGAACTTCTTTCAAAACTTGTTTAGCAAGCCTTGTCCCTGAGATAATGGTTGCTTCATCACTAGAAAGACAAAAAGATACACAATATTTAGGTGTAAAATATCATAAACAAGACACTTTTAAGTGTGTGATCTGCTGTTTTAAATACTTGCAAGTGCTTTGATTAGTAATTTGCTTTCATTTCAAATATTATTTGAAAAACACTAACACCCTACAAATCCACCCAAGGAAAGAAGCTTCCCCTCTCCCGTTTGAAGAGCAGGAATGTGCCATCAGTACACAGAGAAGAGGAGCTCGTCTGCCACACCCCACCTTCCCAACACATGTAGCCAGCCTGGTTGAGTATCTACAGACTCCTGCATTGGGTAACACACCATGAGAACATTCTTAGACCCTTAAGTTTTTCTGTTTTAAGAAAGTTTTACCCCAATCCTTTCACAAAGTGCCTTCAAAAAAATCTATTTGACATGGGATTATTCACACTGTTCCTTTGTCCAAGCTTAGATGATACTATTTCTCAGCTTTCTTAGAACGTAACTCATATAAGCCTACGGTGACTAACTCCAGACCTTCTGTTATGCCCTTCCACTTCTATTTTTCCAGTTCCCTGTTTTTCTAGTAACCTCCCTCTATCCCTCAACCAGCACAACAGCAGACAAACAGCCTTCTTGGGTAAAGGGCCCACAACCACTGTCCTACCCACGTAGAAAAGCAGAGGAAAACTGAAAGAGTCTTGTGCCTTGAACTTGTCCCAGAATTCCTCAGCCCCACTCTTTCCGCTCTTTCCCTCTATCACCACCGTAATCACCACCCCAACCAAGGATGTGGAACCCACACACGCCCCCTACCAAGCCACAACAAACAAGAAACCTCCAGCATGTATAACTTTCAGGTGCTAAGATACGAATTATTTTTGTATCAGATAAGCAGCCTTTAAATATTAACTTTAGTGCTTGGTGGTGGTGTGTGTGGGGGAGAAAGCAAGAAAAGAGAGAAAGCTGTAGAGCAAGAACTTCAATAACTGATCTGGTTTAAAACATGGTTTTCTATACGATTCAAAACCATAACTTTAAGCAGCGAATAAGAGTAAGTTGCATTTTATTTATTTCAGAGATTTGTGCAATTTCAGTCATTCTTAGTAAATCTTCACAACCAAGTAAGCTAAATGCAAAAGCACATGGAAGAAGGAAGGTAGGAAGGGAACAGGGGCGGCGACAACACCACCACACAGGACAGGACACCCACAAAACCACCCCAAAATCATAGACTATCTATGGTCTTATGTAAAAAAATCATCCACACTTAACCTCTACATCTGACTGATAGATGAAGAAATACAGTCTACATTTTAGGTTACCGAAGAACAGTTCTAGGAAGACTCTGCTACATAGGGAAGAGCAAGATATCTGAAAATGCATTGTTCTGGATCAGAAATAATAGTATCCAACCCTCTAACTTCTACTACTACTCCTCAACTCCTTCAAATATATCAACAACTTGCAAGCAGTGAACTAACAGTCCACAAAATGTATTTTAAAATAAACTTTATATGAAATAGCACACAAGGCAGACCTGAACAGTGCCCTGGAGGCACCACAGAATGGATGGAAGCTGAATTTCTTACTTAATCTAACAAGCCCTACCCTCCCCCTTAAATGACATTTTGGTGACAATATTAAGACTGACCTTTAAGAGCTTTACCTATTTCTTTTATCAACTTCCCATGCTCCCCTCACCAGCTAACTGCTCGAAGATCAAGTGCATCTCTACTGAACAGCACTTGTGTAAGTACTATTTCATTCAGATCTCCCTAGTGCCAGCTTTATCTTACTTTGGCTGTTTTCCTGTCTCTGGAGTCTTCTTCATCTGCCTGCCTGTCTGCTCATGCAAACACAGGTGCTTCTCACCCTGTACAAGTCCATGGGATGTGTTCCACCACAGTTTCAGCTCTATTTGTTTAATGCAAGAAAGCTTCCCCCTCACCATCTGCTCATAACTGATGATCATACACTTGCCTTGAACCCCGTGAGCTCAACCACCCACAGTTTACCAACATCAGTGCAATGTCACTAAAGCAAATCTTTCTTGAAACACAGCTAGCAATTTTTATATTGGTTCAGAAACCAAGTGTCCCAGCTGTCACAAGTCCCAAGCTATGAAAAGCACACTATGTATCCACTAGTTTAACTTTGCATTGAAAAATGCCATCACTGTAACCAAGCCGCAAACATTGCTTCTGCAAGAACCATCTCTTAGGTAAAAACATCCATCATTTCTTCTATGTTTCCAGCAGAAGTCTTCAAATAGATTTGAAAGCTTATGTCACCTTAAAATATAGCAAACATGCTTCCTTTTTTAATCTTCCTTGAAGACAACTTTATTGTCTAAGCAAGCAGCAGCAGTTTTGCCCCAACTCGGACAGCACCTGAATTTTTACAAGTCCAAGGGTACAACAAACATTACATAACTTAGAATATAGAGGTTATTACGTTCTTCTTTTACATGGTTAAACATTCCACAATTAGCAGCTATTCATGCATCACCATTCTGCTGGTCTACTTCATTAAATTAAACAAAAAAAAAACCCGAACAAGAAGGAGAATACTTACTGTTTACACTTAACCATATATATTTCCATTACAGAAATTGAAAACTCAACACTTCAATAGCTCGGAGAAGGGAAGACTATCTAGAAATGTCCTGAAATGAATTATTTCAGTCTTGATAATTTATCTCAGCTGGTCATGACTACACCAAGACAACATACTACTAACACAAGGGTACAAATTCAGTATCTTGTAGAAATGTTGTTTATCTATTTTGTAACAGAAGTGTGGGTTTAGTCCCAAAGAAAAAAACTTCCCTGGAAAGGAGGGGGGGAGGAACCCCCCAAAAAACAACAGAAAAACCACCTAGGAGACTAAAAAAATGTTTGACTAGGTATTAAGAGAATAAAAGCTTGACACCCTTCACCAGTAATCTTTTTCTTTGCTTGACTACTGCAAACACCCAAAACTAAAATATTTCAACACCCTCTGCAAGTATATATGCTTGAAGCTTCAACGTACATGCATACACAAATGTGTTAGACACTGATGTTTAACATATGTTGAGTTAGTTTGCCATAAGAAAAGTAGTTCAAAGTCATTTGCAAAAACAATAAAGCATTCTGGTTTTATGTTGCAATTGGACTGATTTTCAAAGCGCTATAAGTCTGATCAGTTGCAGTGGGGTTCTCTTCCATATTCTGGGAGATGAACAAGTCTTCACTTGGAACATTAAAAAACAACCCACCATGCTTTCCAAGATGGTCTAAAACCAGTTCTGCACTCTGTCTCTACTATAAGAAACTACATAACTGGAGTAAAATAATTTATGATTAATACAATTTGTCTGTTTAACGGCA
>WKFP01015015.1:456895-482407 GCA_011057875.1 Pterocles orientalis
ATATTAAGACTGACCTTTAAGAGCTTTACCTATTTCTTTTATCAACTTCCCATGCTCCCCTCACCAGCTAACTGCTCGAAGATCAAGTGCATCTCTACTGAACAGCACTTGTGTAAGTACTATTTCTTTCAGATCTCCCTAGTGCCAGCTTTATCTTACTTTGGCTGTTTTCCTGTCTCTGGAGTCTTCTTCATCTGCCTGCCTGTCTGCTCATGCAAACACAGGTGCTTCTCACCCTGTACAAGTCCATGGGATGTGTTCCACCACAGTTTCAGCTCTATTTGTTTAATGCAAGAAAGCTTCCCCCTCACCATCTGCTCATAACTGATGATCATACACTTGCCTTGAACCCCATGAGCTCAACCACCCACAGTTTACCAACATCAGTGCAATGTCACTAAAGCAAATATTTCTTGAAACACAGCTAGCAATTTTTATATTGGTTCAGAAACCAAGTGTCCCAGCTGTCACAAGTCCCAAGCTATGAAAAGCACACTATGCATCCACTAGTTCAACTTTGCATTGAAAAATGCCATCACTGTAACAAAGCCGCAAACACTGCTTCTGCAAGAACCATCTCTTAGGTAAAAACATCCATCATTTCTTCTATGTTTCCAGCAGAAGTCTTCAAACAGATTTGAAAGCTTATGTCACCTTAATACATAGCAAACATGCTTCCTTTTTCAATCTTCCTTGAAGACCACTTTATTGTCTAAGCAAGCAGCAGCAGTTTTACCCCAACTCGGACAGCACCTTAATTTTTACAAGTCCAAGGGTAAAACAAACATTACATAACTTAGAATATAAAGGTTATGATGTGCTTCTTTTACATGGTTAAACATTCCACAATTAGCAGCGATTCATGCATTACCATTCTGCTGGTCTACTTCATTAAATTAAACAAAAAAAACCAAATAAGAAGGAGAATACTTACTGTTTACACTTAACCATATACATTTCCGTTACAGAAATTGAAAACTCAACACTTCAATAGCTCAGAGAAGAGAAGACTATCTAGAAATGTCCTGAAATGAATTATTTCAGTCTTGATAATTTATCTCAGCTGGTCATGACTACACCGAGACAACATAGTACTAACACAAGGGTACAAATTCAGTATCTTGTAGAAATGTTGTTTATCTATTTTGTAACAGAAGTGTGGGTTTAGTCCCAAAGAAAAAAACTTCCCTGGAAAGGAGGGGGGGAGGAACCCCCCAAAAAACAACAGAAAAACCACCTAGGAGACTAAAAAAATGTTTGACTAGGTATTAAGAGAATAAAAGCTTGACACCCTTCACCAGTAATCTTTTTCTTTGCTTGACTACTGCAAACACCCAAAACTAAAATATTTCAACACCCTCTGCAAGTATATATGCTTGAAGCTTCAACGTACATGCATACACAAATGTGTTAGACACTGATGTTTAACATATGTTGAGTTAGTTTGCCGTAAGAAAAGTAGTTCAAAGTCATTTGCAAAAACAATAAAGCATTCTGGTTTTATGTTGCAATTGGACTGATTTTCAAAGTGCTATAAGTCTGATCAGTTGCAGGGGGGTTCTCTTCCATTTTCTGGGAGATGAACAAGTCTTCACTTGGAACAACATTAAAAAAACAACCCACCATGCTTTCCAAGATGGTCTAAAACCAGTTCTGCACTCTGTCTCTACTATAAGAAACTACATAACTGGAGTAAAATAATTTATGATTAATACAATTTGTCTGTTTAACGGCATAGTCAAACATGAAAAATGTTAACAATTCAACACATGGGGAAAATACCTAAAGGCCAGCAGACACCGCATTTATTCAGAGACACTTACGTTTAAACTTAACAGACACATGGATGGTAGATCACTAAGGATTTTTAAATATTACCCTAACAGCATATGGAAGAAGTTCACAGTGGTGAGTTCTGAAACAACTTCTTTCATCTGCTAGTCTTTAAGATGAAAAAAAAAAAAAAATCCAAGAAGCATAAACTGCCAGAAGCATCATCCTACCCACAACATAATTCATCCATTTCTTGAAAAGAACTCTTTGTTTAAATAAGATCATATTTGGGAAGAGACAGCTATTGCCAGCACATTGGGAATAAAACTCAACAGCTGTCTACACATTTTACTGCACCCAAAACACCACCGCAGTCTCCTTGCTAGTACCCACCTAGTTACTGAAAGCAATTTGTTAAAATACCGCTGGCTAAAAGCAGAAACCATTCCGGGGTTTAGCTGCAAATACTAAAAAGGAAACAAATCAGACAGCAATGCATTGCCATTTACCATCCCAAACACGGAAGTTTCTAGTTCTCCTCCTTTCACAATTATTCTCTACCCTTCATGACTCCAGAAATCACCTTCCCAAAAGTAAGAAAACATCTGCACAGACATCACTTTTTATGTAACATAACTGATTTATACATTATTTAAATATTATGAAGGGCATTTCATTAAGAATCTACTTTCTGTTACACAGTACCATCTATTCATAGCACATTTTTGAAGTCCCTGGATTTACTCAGCAATCATTAAAGCTTTAAGCATTTCTCCAAATATGATACAGAAAGTGCTGAAAGTTTATCAGGGAAAGATGAAGCAGCAGCTTGCACATAGACACCTGCTGCAAAAATATATTTAAAATCAGCTCACTTTCCAAACACAGCAACTTCCTGAGCAACCAGCTTTTTAAGTAAAACAAAGGTCACCTTGAAAATATCTATGACTTCCTGATTTCAACTGTCATTTGTCTTCTACAAATCAACTAGTATTTTCATATGCAAAACAAATATAAAAAAGAATACTTTACCACAACTCAGTAAATTCTATCACATTTGCTATTTGTACCTTCAGAACTCTGTCTCAGCAAAATCAACCAGTTATAAAATTTACTCTTGCCGGAGGAGGGGGAAAAAAAAGCAAGCTTTAAATATATAGCAAAGAAGAAACTTCCAATACCTTGCCATTTTCCTTAGATGCACTATAATGCTCTTCAAAGACTTATTTACATGTCAAGAAGACTTCTCAGTGAAAGAAAAGTTTTCACAGCTGTCAAATATAAAAATTGCAAGTATTGTAATATGTTGATGCTTCTCAGGTTTAGAATCTAGATAGTTTAAGTCCTTCAATGGAAATGAAGAACTACACAATAAATTAAAGCATCAGCTGTACACAAAGGCTACACTGCAGCAAGCTATTCCAGACATTGAAATTAAGAGGTGAAGTAATATTTTAAATTTTACCCACATTAAAAAATTGACCAGGTGTTATGACAGATTTAGTAAGTGCTACTATGCCATCCTGTCCCACTACCACTCTACCTACTCAGGGATGCTCTTATTCTGAAACTTGCGTGAGTTTACAACAGAACAATTCACGTACTGAATCCTTCTTGTTAGTGCCCCCAGCGACTTGCAGGATATTACAGAAAGACATCAGTCGCTATTTTAGATCACCCTATACAATTAAAGCCAAAAATCATATGGGGCATCAAAATGGGATTTTCCATGCATAACACACGAAAACCTCTGTAAAATCATTATTACAGGACCATAATCAGCAAAGAACAGAAGCAGGCATGCACTGTTCCGGAAACACAGCTATCTGTGCCAAAATGGGCAAAATCTCCGTCATACAGGATATATAGAATACCTAGGAGATCAGACATTTATTTCAATTGTCATACTGATCTTTTTGTGTTTGAAAACATGCTGAACTGAGCCAACCTCCAGGTCAGTATTTTAGACAAAACTCCAGTAAAAATCAAAAGGCCGAGGAGGAAGAGCTCAGCTGAAACCCTCCCTTCCACACCCAGGCAAGCTCTTGCAGTTGCCGTGCACACCACCAGCAGAGGTCCAGTCCAGCCAGCACATGAAATGAGACACACGGAGCAGCAGCGTCAGGAGACTTGTCCTCGCTGTGTTTGAGAGCATCCTCCTCACCCTAGGGATCCAGTCTTTCAGCAACCGCTGGCAGGCCCCTGCACACTGCAGTGCTACCAGAGCCACAGCGCGGCCACCTGTTCTTAATTTTTTTTTTCATTTTAATTTTAAAATTTTATTTTGCAGCACCACAGTATCGCACCACCCCGAGGACAGCGAGATGCACTGGGATGTTACCATCACACACCCCTTCCCACAGACAGGAATGCTTTTTTTTTTTTTTGCAAAGACTAAAATACTCACCTACAACCCATCATCTAAACAACTCCCAATACCCAAAAAAATTAATATATACAGTGATTCTGCATAAATCAGCTGAGATGCTCTTTAAGGCGCAAACACACGATGAACAGCCCGATCGCCCTGCGGCGGGGAGGCCACCTCACACGGGCCCCTCCGCTGCAGTGTCACCGTTTAAGTCCCCACTGGCTCCACACCGCCAGTGCCGCATCCCCTCCTTTCTCCCCCCGCTCCCGCTAACCCTGCCGGCCGGTACAGACCCCGCAGAGCCCCATCTTCCCGCACATCGGTTGGGATCCAGGGACAGCCGCCCCTCAGGGGACTGAGGAGAGAGACCACACTCCCCGGGGAGCGGGCGCGCGCCCTCTCCCTCAGGCGCCTGGCGCGCTCGCGGGCAGCCCAGGCGACCGTTAAACGGCTGCGGCGCGCGCGGTGTCCCTCAGAGCGCTTCCCGCCGCACCGGGAGGAGGAGGATGATGAAGCTGTCCCGAGCGGTGCAGCGTACCTGGCGGCGCTGCGAGGGGAGCTGCTGGTGCTGCAGCCGGCCCGAGGCGCCGGGCGCGACAGGGTTCGCCATCTCCTCAGCGGCGCCAAGCCCGGGCGCAGCACGCAGGAGGATGAGGAGAAAGCGGTCGCCGCCGCCATGTCGGTCCCGACGGACGGAAGCGTCGCCGCAGCCACGCGAGGAAAGGGAGGAGCCAGGGCAAGTAGCGGGCCTGGGGCCGCGCCGGGGCGGGGAGGAGTCGCCGTGACAGGGACGGTGGGACAGAGGGACGGGGCGGATACGCCCGCCCGGCAAAAGTGAAAAGGGCGCCGGCGGTGTCTCCAGTGAAGGCGCACCTGTGGGCAGGCCGTCACCCGTGTGTGGAGGCGTGGGGCTGGCGAACCCTGCGGTTTGTGTGGTGAGAGGGCGGGCGGCACAGCGCCTTCCCGCCTCATGCCGCCCCGCAGCGCTTCGGGGGCTCGCGGCGGGTACCGCGGCAAACGCTGGCGCAGAAGGCGGTCCTCGGCTGCACCCTCTGGCTCGTGTGGGCGTGTGTTCCCACTAAAATGGGACAAATCCGACACCGGGTGAGAGCCTCACAGGCAGGTGGCAGTGCCCTTCGTAATTGAGTTGCGTCCTTGTGTTTTCACGGGGGAAATCTCGTGGGTTTTATTGCAACTGGCGTTATGAGCACTGACATGTTCAGTGGCAGGTTTATGACTAAAAAATGTGGAAAAAATCCTCTGTGCAGAGGGGAAGAAGAAAACAAACATGAAATAGCGTATGCAAAGCATGCCAGATAACAGTGGCAACCTTACCTTCAGTCTTGAGCCTGCTGACATTTGGCACATTCCTTTGTGGAGCTGGTGAAAGCTTTGAAAAGGTGCAACGGGTTACTGAGGCTGCAGTTTCTGCTGTGGCACTGGCAGATTTTCTGATGAGTGAGATGTTTGCATAAGGAACACGGCTCAGGTGCTTCCACAGACAGCGCGCATACTGTTTTTTAATGACTTCTAGAATCCTTCTCAAAATTTTCTTTTTGCCTAAGATGAAAAAAGGTTGTCCACTCATTTTTTTTCTTATGCAAAGTTTGTACACTTGACTGAAAAACTTGGAATTGCTGCTGTTAAAATTTTCCACAAAGAGAACAACCCCCAAATATTTTTCTAACAAATTAGTACAATAGAAAAAAAGTGATTGTATTATTTTGTTAATATTTGCTATGCAAATTGTGACTGAAAAACTGCTTTATTTCAAAAGTGTATTGGTTATAAAAAGTTTGACAAATGTAGGTGATCATATTCTTATGTTCAGTGATGCCGAACACAACAAAAAAAGTTATCCATTATCTTTTATGCAAACTTACCATTTGTATCACTTGGATTCCTGCTATTCATGCTGACTCCCACAGACAAAGAAAAGTAGGTTTTCAGTAATACGAGGATGAAATATTTTTTCTTGACCTGAGTTACCTGTGAGGGTTTCAGATCCCATTCAAGTTTGGAACTTAAATATCACAACTTTTAAAATAAATTAAAAAAGCAAAACACCACAACTATTTAAATTAGCTTTCACACCAATCAAATTGCACCAAACTGACCACCTCAGCTTTGACCTTGAAGCTACATCTAGTCCTGCACATGTAAAAAATGCTACCAATATCAGTCATTCGCACCAAATGTTCATGTCATTCCTGAAAAAAAAATCTGGAAGAGCACCACTGCTATAATAACAATATTTATGATGAACAGTTTGCAGAGCATAGCCTACAAAAAATGACCAGATTACTATTGCTCAAGAGCCAGATTTCTCCACTTTTTTCTTCTCTATGTTGTCTTCCCAGCTGCTGAGAGGTGTACATTTGTGTAAGACAAAGAGGGTGAGAAGAGAGGTGAACCACATCATATTTTGCAGTCTTAGGTCAGGGAAAAAAATTAGTTTGAGAAAAACATAATGTAAGAAAAAAACTTTTTACCTTTAGGAAGCTTTGTCTTTTAAGAAAATTTATTTGCTGGCTCTTTTTACTTCCTAGCAGTCCTATCCCCACCCCACTCTCACCCCTGTTTTCGAAGGACACAGTATTCCAGTATTCAGGATGAACATAGCATTTGGGATGAACACATTGCTCTAAGAAGCTCTGCTTGACATCTTGTGATCTGGCGCTTTCAGCACGTGCTGCAGACTGTGTATAAAACCCGGGTCCTGATAGCAGAATATCAGGAATTTTTGAAATTTGAGCAAAAATGAGAGTCACAGCTATTGCTGGAGCCAGGAAAGAGACTATAGGAGAAAAGATGTGTTACCAATTTATTTATCAGATGCATTTTTTTGCATCGTAGTCCAACATCACTCAATTTCTGTTCAGAGGTGCTGGTTCACAAGAGGGAAAAGGCTGCACAGAACATTGCTTGAAGCCTAAGGATTTTCCTTCATCAGTACATTCTGGATTGTATCTGTGTGTGCATATGTGTGTTACGATGTGCCGTGACTGTCTTAAAGAGCACCAGTAATCCGCCTGTACCTTCATGTTGTGTTTATGTACAAAGTCTGTGACTGTATTAGGATAATTAGAAAGTGTTTGCCTTCCCGCGTGTCCCATGCCATATGGGCAGTGGCCACCAGGGGGCAGTGAGCCCCCACGTTCGTCTCGCCTGACACTGTTCCTCCTGCTGCCGGCTGCGGACGTGCGCTGCTTGGGAAGCCAGGGTTTAGATGTCATGACGATCGTTAGCGATGGCCTTAACTACTGAATCTACTGCGGTGTAGTCATTTTCTGAAACGTAACATAAGAGCCTCCTTCCATTAGGAAAATAATGACTTTTTGTTCTCTGTTTTTTCCTTCAGGTGAGGACAGATGGTTCCTACACAAGTTTTACTTTGGGGAGCCAAAGAGGTGTTTCGTTCTGAGTGAACTGTGGAATGCTGGCGTTTGTGGCTGAGGTGAGCCGCTGATTGGACATTATGAGCAGGGCTATAAAGAGCTGAAAACCACCTGGGGAAAAGCTACAAATCCTATAGTGGGCTGGGGTTGGGAAAGACAGAGATAGATTTGCATTAGATTGCCAAATTAATCTCGAGCACTCTCATTTTTGGAAGACACCTTTATGTGCTGATGAGGGTTGGTAAATTGGTGTCCACGGTCTAAGGGATTTAGATGTGTCACTGTTGGAGAGCCTGTGTGCCCACAGCTGTCTGGGATTGGCAGCAGAATTAAAGAAAGAAATGCTTGCATGAATCTTTGAAAGTGTGTAGTTCATCTTGGGTCTTTTGAAGAGAAGGGCATGGGAGAAAACTTAAAAAGAAATGTCTCAAAATGTTCTAATTTGTTTTAAGTGTAGAAAGAAAAAAGGTCCATTTTACATGTTTGTGTAGTAGTAAAAATCTAGTTTAATACCCTTATAAGTGCAGTGTTCCTGGAAAGCAGAAGATGCTGGTCAAAATGGAAATGCAAGTAAAATTTAAAAAAATACGGTACGTTACATGAACATGGTTTGAGAAGGAATAAATAAGCCTTTTAAAAGCAAGCCTATACTCAATACATTTCTCTGGATCTGAATTTGTTTGCTTTCCCTGGAGTTTTTAAAAACTTCATTAACATATTTTTCTTGCTCTGCAAACTGGATGCTTTGTGACTTTATTTTGGATTTAATTATAGATGGAATTTAAAGGTAATATTGAATGAGATAGCAAGCTTGCTGAAATAAAAATAATTGCTATGGGGTGCATTATATTTATTGTCTGGATATTACAGAAGCGGTGTTATTCTGGAAACTGACGTGAAATCAGCATTTTATTGAAAGGTCACTAATATAATAAAAGTTATAGAAGTATATATGCAAGACATCCTAAAAATAGATAATGGAGATATCAACAGTCCATTGAAGGGAAGCATCAAATGTAGGTACCAAGTACTGCATCTTAACTGACATTGTGTATTTAGAGTGGGTATCGGAAATGAAACTGTGCTGGTAGCAGGTAAGAGTACAAAAAAAACTCTGGGCTGAGGTGAAATGTCAGATTTATGCTGACACACAAGTCAGGAATTACAAGGACAAATTTATCCATGGTATGACTCTTTAAGTCAGCACATGACCGTTATTCATGATACCGGATGTTTCACGTAGAAACCCTGTATGCTGTTTCTTTTTGTGCAAAGCCATTTCTGCACTGGGCATAAGAACCTGCTTTTTATTTAGCCTGACTGTGGAAAAATATATTCTATCGTCTCTGAGTATTCTTGTGGAGTAAGTGATTTCTAATTTCGCCATGAAAAAATTCTGCTTCTACAGTCTGCAGCTATGGAGAACAAAGCAATTGCCTAGCCATTCCTCTAAATATCTTACAAATGTTTTCAATTCATCAAGTTTATTACAATGCAGCACAAAAGCTGTTATATTAATCACTCAAATCTGGAACTTTACATGGAAACTCTCTTTCCTGTTCCACTTTTTATGCCAAGAATAACAGCTGCAAGGGTTAAATCCAGTTTAATTTGCAACAATAGGCTTAATGTGACCGTGTACATTTGCTTATCTATAGGCATTTATCTGAAGCTGGTAGGGTACTGTCAAGCTTAAACTTCATGCTTACTATTTTGAGAATTTCAAAGAACTGATGATAAAAAGTCCTAAGTCCCATGAGGACTTTAAAAAAATGAGAGACTTTTGATGTGTCTTGTTTTACTAGCGTTTATTGTTGGGCAATGTATTTCCATGCTGAAAATGGGGTGGGAGGCAAAAATCCAGAGTTGCACAAGAAGATACTTCCATTGCAGTTTTAGTAGATTAGCTTGCATCTGAAGAAAAAACATATGACATAGAGCAGGAGGGAAGAATTGTAGCAGTCCTCACTAATCCATAGTTTGCAAAAATAACATAGAGGCATCTATTCTGGGAGGTAAATTAAGTCTTTCAGCTCTTGAGGGAAGCTGGATGTTGCCAGTCTTTTAGCCCCAGTCTCTGGTGTGCACTGGGTAGTGAAAGTGAAAATTCTGTCTTGGAGACTTAGGATTTTGCAAATATCTGCTGCTTTGGTCAAGTGAAGCTGGATGTAGCTCTTTCGGGAATCCGTGCTATTCCCGAGAGACATGTTGCAACAGGACAATGTGCTGATGGTGGTTTCTGATAGAGGCCATCCCCTGGAGGAAAACTGTGATGTGTGCAGATGCACAAAACTAGCAGCCAGTGCGGGCAGCACTTTCTAAAGGTTGTGGAGAGGGAGGAATAATTCCAGGTCACCTGTAGATGGCAGGAAGGGAATGGTGCGGGGGAAAATGAAGAAGTGTTTCATACTATCTCTCCGTGGGTGTAGATTGGCACTACCAAGATCAGACAGAAGTTGCTTACCTACAGCAATTCCCTGGTGCTGGTGAAGGAAAACAGTTTTTTGTATACCTTGGATTGCTCTCTCCTGGATCATTAAAATGCAGAGAGCTTTGTCGTTGCCATGCAGTAAGACACCACCTATCCATGTGCCTCTTTTCCACGAGAGAGGTGGAGAGGGTAAGGGATAAATCCAAGTTCTCCTAATTGTTGTAGACTGCTGAGTGAAGTACATGTGACTTAAAGAACAGCCGCTCTGGATGAGACTGAAGATCCATCTAGCCAAGCTTCCTGTCCTGGACAGTAGCCAAAACCTTACTTCTAGGAAAGAACACAAGACCATACCAGGCGCGTGGCAGTACTTTCCCAGAATTGCTCCTATCAATGATGTCTGCTTCATGGGCTTCCTGAGCTAGGCAACAGTCCTTGGATTTTTTGCCATATGTCTGCACATTATGCATAGGAGACTCTTGTAAGTTCCTAATATTTACAACATCTTTGTTATGGCTTATCTACAAGTTATGTAATTGACCACCTTCCTTTGGTTTCCAACCTGTTTGCTGCAGTCAGGCAGCTGACTGTATTTGTACAATCCTGAGGCATTAACACACAAGAGGTTAAATGTGTGTCACTTGGTATAGTGGTCTTTTCAGTAGAAATATCTTCACATAGTATTCCTCTAAATAGGATGCACTTCCTTCTGCAATCTCTTAGAGTGTCACAATGCTCTCCCCAGGAGAGCCTTATTTGTCACTCTAACCTAAAGTGCTGGATTTGGGGCCGTTGTGCCCCTCATGCAATAAACCAAGAGGACATTCATCCCTCGGTCATGTCCTGTGGAGCCCCTATCATAGTAAATCCATGTGGTAAAAATTTGTGTATTACACCTCAAATACTTTCAAGCAAACCACTCAAGGGCAATTGTGCAAATAAACCAAATGAGAAATAAGTAGCAGGATACGTAAGGAGTGGGGGCATAAATTTTATTTTGTAGTTTTTTCTCTATTACTGTATTTGTCTTAAGTGTGTAACACCATACATGAACATATCAGGATTCAGTGGATGTACTAATGATACAACTGGCAGTGATAGGTAGAGTAATGGGGCCTGTTCTATTTTATTATGTCTTCTTAAGCTAGAGCGTCTGCAGTTGGCATAACAGCTACATCTGATGAACATTTTTTGTGTGAATCAATCCACTTAGTAGCAGACAAATGGGTCAGAATAGAAAACTGACCATGTTAACATAATAAAAAAGTGCTCTGATTATGTTTCATATTCATACGATGGCAAAGCGGGTTCTTCCTTTTTACTGCCGATGTGTTTTCATCTAGTGCAGGTGCTGTGACAGTGGTAGTCCTAAACATCTCTTTGCTTATATATCCTCTCATGCCAGTGTCAGTCAGATGTGCTGCGTTTGGATTGAGGAAAGGCTGATTTTGAATGAACTGTGGAGTAGTTGTTCTGGTTGTTCGGCATGAGAAACTTTCCTTAATGCTCATCTAGTCCTGATTTTATCTCTGAAGTAAGTTAAGAGGGCTTGTTAAATTTTAAAGAGGATTTGTCACTTCAGCCAAGGTTTGAAATGACATGCCTGAATATTAGCTCTTGCATAATTCTTACAACTTTTGAAAGAACTGACGGACGCTCAGCAAGTTGGAAAATATTGGTGTTATTCATAGGACTCAATTTTGTACTCTAGAACTGCAGGTGAAGTAGAGAACAAAGGATAATAAACCTGTGGTTCTGAATATACACCGTCATGGTTTTTGTTTAAATAATGATTTCCTAATCAATGGCAGCTAGTAATCTGATGATGTTATTATTATATGAGAGATGCCATTTAATAGACAGCTGATGTTGAAATGTGTGAACTGTACTGTGCTATTGACTTAACTACTGCCTGTGTATGAAGAAAGGTCTGTGAGATGGTGGATAAAACTTATGCTAGGACACTTTGTGACTGCTACAACCTTACAAAGTATGAATGCCAAGGATAAAGATGGTTGTTAAGGCAAATGTTAGGAACATAAGTCACGTTAGCATGTTCTGTTTTCTAAAGTGTCTTTTGGTGTGAGGTGGAAAATAGAATTTTGGGGGTTTTTTAATTAGAAGAGACATTGACAAATTATTTTGCTGTTTTTGAATGTCAGCAGTTATGTGATCTTTTATTTTGCTGTCTGTGGTTACTGGCTTGTGTGGGTGGAAATAATCCATTAAACACAGCAGGGAGTTTGCTGTGGAGAGTGGCTGAACTCCTTAAAGCCTGTTCCTGCCATACAGGGAAAGAGTCATCTGTACCATTAAGGTCAACCATGTGATTTGGTGCCATTTGTGGGCTTAAATGTGAAGTGCTGGGGTTTTCATGATTGAGGCCCAACAACGCTAAGAAATATGAACGGTAATGATAAATGGGGCAAGGTTGTATGTTGGGGTAAATTAAATAAACTCAGTGAAAATCATATTCATGAAAGTTAATAAGTTTGCATAAAAACTAATTAAGAATATCCTTAACAGTTGACCCCCGTCTCTAGAGAAACTCATGAAGATGGGTCCAGCTGTGTCATTGCCTGGAGAGCTTAGCTGGCATATCCTTATTTGCTAGGGGGACAACAGCATTGCAGTGCCTGCTCTTATTCGTATCGCAGCTTTCCAACCTCTGCCAGTCTTCTGGATCTCAAGGAGAGCTGAGAATGTCGTTGCCGAATAGCTCTGCCAGCAGAAGATATGATAGTGCTTTAAATCTACTTCAGGTTACACTAGGGGTGTTATTTTAAATCGCTTTCTTCAGCCTTGCCAACTTTTTGGTAGTGGCATAGCTTGGAATAATGGGCTGTCAACCTACTTGCAAAATCCTTTCAATTTCCTTTTGAAAAGGCAGGGGCAGACACAACTGCACCACGAGGCAGTTCAAGCAGCATAATTATAGGGGCATAAGCCCTAACACGCAGACAAGCTTTTTAACTAGAGGGTTTCCAGTAAGTGAGGTAGATGTGCTGGCAGAAAAAAAATGCTCCTTGAAGATCTGCATTCTTCACTATGGCTTCTCTCAGCACAGCTCTCCAAGATAGCCTTCTAGGGGAATGCAAGCAGTGCAGTGTAGGCACTGTCATGCTCCTGTGAACCCCTTCATCAAAGATGCAACTTTCCCTAATAATACAGGGTTCCTTGTCTTAGACAGTTCCCAGTATGAAATAAGCTGCCTTGGGAGAAAGAATGCTTTTTAAAAAATCTGCTTTCATGTTACAGTTTGAGTTCCATAGCTGACGACTTGTTTTACCATTCTGAATATAGATAAACCTTAACGTTGCTGATATGGAAAAAAGAAGTCTTTTCCTCTTCCTTACGCTGTTAAAGCCTTAAGATTTTTTATGCCACTCCTTAATGTATGTTTTAGTAGTATGAAGGAAATCAATGTGAATCGTAGCAGCTTTTGCTGACCAGAATGTCAGACAAAGGGTTTTAGGCAGCTGCAAAGAAAAGAATAATATTGATATGATTTATTCTGCTCTATGTGAACTTAGCCAGACAGGAAATACATTCTTAGTGTCTGAAACCACAAGATATTTGCAACATCATTTTTTTCCCTGAATTTGAAGGCTATGTGATGTGCCAGTAGTAGGGCGCGCTTATGCCTCGTCTGTCATGTCCCCAGTCTCGTTCCTGATCCTGTCTTTACTGCATGTGGTACACTGAACCCGTCTGGGAGGGAGTAAAAAAAAAAAAAAAAGGTTTCATTTATTGTTTGTACTTGAGTTCTAAAAATTTATTTACAGGTTTTTAATTTCCCTGTAGGTTCCCAGGCAGAACATGAGAGCTGTTTTTCCAAGCTATTAGAATTTGAGTGAACCTGGCCCTCTTTGAATTGGTACCCTTTAGCAGAATTATCTAAAGCTCCAAAGAGCATCACCCGCAGATGCTGAACTGACCTAAGGTTTTCATGGTGCAGTTAGTAAATCTCCTTAAGTTTCAAAAATATGCTAAACTTAAATTTCAACATCTAATAGCGCTGTAAAAACATTATTATTTTGAAAGTGATGCTTTGCTTGTCTGAACAGGGAAACATGAAGCCAAACTACGATGGTAAAACTCTAATATTAATAGTTGTATTGGTATTACAATAGGTGTGAACATTGGCCTTTTCTTAGTTGCAAAGTGGTAAGAATGAACTGGGAGAAGTAATTTGTATTTCAGAATAAATGCACTTGGCATATTTTACCACTAAATACTACTTATATCTTAAATTCATAACCTATGAACTCACTTAGCCATGTAGATGCTACTGGCTTTCAGTCTGACTTAGTCATTTACATGCTTACATCACTTCTGAAAATGACATTTACTCTAGGAAATGTTTGAGGATATTTGGAACATTTTATCTCAAATCATGAATATTTTTTATCTTCTCTCCCTGATTTACAGAAAAGTAAAATTTAAGGAGAGATGGCAGTTGAGCTTGATCATAATGTGCTACCCAGTTCCTGCCCAGTGGTGAGTTTAAGGTATATAATGCCTTCCTGCCATTGCAATTTACTATTATTCATGTGCCATGGAAGGAGAATGCTGCTAATAGTTAAGAGATGATGACTAGTAAATAGGGTGTGCCTTTGGAAAAACCCTGAAATGAAAAATTGCAATTGCACAGGAGTAGAGAGAACTGGTATTTTCCATAGTTCAGTAAGCTATTCTTAGTAAATACTGAGTTCATCCACAGGACAAGTACTCAAATATATGCCAGTCATGAGGCAAAAGCATCTGCAGGCTACGTTCACCTGTACTATAATTCTATTGCCTGCAGTGGAACGAGTTCTCGGTTGAACTTTTCTGTTTAGCGTTGGTGTAAATGTGAAGTTTGAGAGTATTTTCTACTGATGCCAGTGTAACTTTTCACACCTTGTGACTCAGATATGTAGTGTGTGTGTCAGGTAGGGTGAGCCAGAAAGTCATTGGAAAAGTGGACAAATAACTTGGATCACAGGAAGGATCCCACAAGATTGAAGGAATCTGGAAGTGCAGTCTTTGCAATACCACAGCTACTGAAGAAGAGCTCTAGAGAAGTGTTTCTTGTTAGCACCAGACATCCACCCTTTACCTACCCAACTTCCCTTCACAGGGTTTGAAAACAAGACGATAATGTGGAAAAGCTTGTTCGAACCAGCAAAGGCCCGTTGCTGTTGTGTATGGAAAAGAGTACTAAGCTGTCGTTCCGGGGCAAAACAAAAAGGGCAAAACTTTTCTGTAGTGCAACCCAGATGGTACCCTTCTGCTACGAAAGCCTGTGTGTCAAACAGAGTAAGGATAAATATAAATTAGAATGGTGCAGACTGGTAGAAATGTACATCCTTTTATGTGCTTATTGTATTTTTCCATACAAACTCTTTTACCATTCCTCTCTGGTGAATGGTATGAAAAAAATCCAATGGAAGAGTCTTCTATTCCATTTAGGATGAATGAATTGGTAAAGAGCAGATGTTTGCCTATAGTATTTTCTAATCACGCTACCACAATGTTCTGTTTCGTTGACAAGAGATTTTTGTATCTGTAGGAAACATTCCCGAATGTGGTAATTTCCTGACATGGAGAAGTGGGAGGGTGGTCCTTCAGTGGTGTGTGGTTTTAGAAGGGAGACCTTGGTCACAATTCTGGGATATTTATGACTTCAGTTTCCCTGTCACTAAGCTGGTGGTGATAATAGGTCTTTACCTCCTGTAGAGCAGAGACTCAGTTCCTCACTGCAGAAGGGTCTAAAGCTGTGGTTTAAGAGTGTTGTTCTTAAAGTGCAGCCTGAGTTTTCTGCTAAAAAAGGGAAAAAAACTCTACTGGACAGTTAAATTACCTGAGTATTTTCACCATGTAAGGAAATATAAAAGTGGCATAACAAGGTTTTTGTGGTCCATATACTTATTTCCCCCACATAAAGTCTCATGAAGGTTTTATCATTACCAATAAGTCTAATAAAAAATATCTTTACAAAGAAGTCTTGTCTTGCTGACCAGTGGACATTTACTCCCTTGTGGCTTGGAATGAAGCACTGGACAGAAGTGGCCTTTTCAAACTCTAAGTGCCGGTATTCAAAATATCAAAATGGATTAAAAAAATTACATTTCTTTTCTGATTTTGGCTCCTTCTATATGATTGAAGGATTACATACAGATTCACCATTTAAATTTAATACTACTTTTGTCTAGTGTGCCACAAGCCTCACTGGTGAGTTTTTATGAATATACTGTTTTTCTTGCAGTGAGTCAGCATTTCCCACATAATTTCCTACATCTGGCATCAGAATGGCACATTTCCTTCTGACATATGATGACATGGACAATTCAGATTGCCAAAACTAGTGCTGTAATGAGTCAGGCCAGTGCAGACAGGAGCAGGAAAATTCCACACCCTCTAAGGAATCTTTATTATTTCATTATTTTCCAGGTTTTCTTTTTATTTCCTCATCCTTCTTTCTCTTCCTTTTAGTCTGGACTTGTCCAGCTGCTTTCCTCTTTGCACCAGTTTTCATCATTCATCTCCTGTTTAGCTGTTGTAAGAAATTACTTGTATCAGCTCTTTCTGTCAAACCTGTAGTATCTGAGCTGGGAAGTAACATGTATCTGGGCAGTGAAGCACCCTAGAATTAGAGGCTTCATGTGAAGCCTGTTGAAGGAGGTAAGAGGCTACAATTACTTTGTTGGGGTTTTGATCTGAAGTTTTACGCGAGGGCTTTTCATGCAGTTATTGGTGCTTTCAGTCCCACTAACTGGATCCATTTCAGAATGCTGACCCGATTCTTTCACAGCTAGCTCAGCCTTTGCAGCAACCACACTAAGCCTTTTGAATGCACAAGTCTTATAGAGACCACTTACTCCTGTAACAGAATTACTATGACTCCACTGCTTTAAGGTTAGAGGTATATTTAATAAGCATAAGACCAAAAACAACAGTTTTTAAACACTGAAATCTTATAGCATTTTCTTCACTTCATTGACCGTACTGCCTCTGAGCAAGTTTTTTACCCATATCAAGGAACTGCTTTTTTCCCTCCCTTCTCCTTTTTTGTGTTTTTGTTTTAGTAAGAATCTCCTTTGGTTAATATTTCTTTACTTTGAAAACTACAGCCCTCTTAAACTAGGCAAAACTGTACTGCATAGTCCTTCAGAAAGAAGCATAGAGATGATTTGGTGTAACCGCTGGTTCAGTGAATGCCGAATCCTTGGTGGTGTTAAACCTGTGCAGGTGTTTCCAGCTGACCTATGTGAGGCTAAGGTTGGTTAGGATAGTGCTTTAAATGCCTCTGTGGTTAAGTGCCATGTAAAATTTTGCCATAAAATACGAGTCTCCTAGTGTAGTGACAGCCTATTGAGCCCAGCAGTTTCCTTTTGCAGATTAACAGCCTGTGCCTGCAGAGCAGTGAGGATAGAGAAAGCTAGAATAAAATGATGAGTACCCTGACCCTGGAGAAACTTAAAGGCTAATGACATTCCTACGCAGCTTTCACTTGTTTGCTGAGATGCCACTGTTTCCTTTACTGGTGCCATTTCTTGGGTGGTTTCTTGGATGAACTGTAATGCAGATATTGTAGTGAATTACAGCAGGAACAGAGATTGATTTACAAGCATTAAAACCAGACAAAACCAGATGCACTTTTAGTGGAAAACAACAAAATTATTTTCTTCTTTGTTTCTTTTTTCAATGCTTGTTTAATTTGCACTAGTGGGAAGTCACTTGGAACTGTTCTGGAATAAGTTTGCCCGGACAGCTGTCGTGTGTAATTTATCTCTGAGGAGGTGCACCCACCCATGGGCACAAGAGAAGCTTGTCCTAATGATCATCCTGGCTCCTGGGCAGACCAGTTGGCGCAGGGCAGTGCCAAGCAACATTTCTGTAAGGCTTTCAAGACTGTTCCTCTGGAAAGCCTAAACATTGCCCTTGGCAATGTGAGGCTGAACACAACCCTGAGGAACCCTGGGTCAGCATACTTGTTTGGAAAGTATGACACAACAGTTTGTTTGCTTGTTTTAAGTGATAGAGATATGTCAGGTAGGCCTTGTTTCTGCCTTGTCCAAAGATCGACTGATTCTAGTCCTCCTGTATTCCTAGGCCTGTCCTAATCAAGTGGCTCTCAGAGAAGGACATGTGGACTGCACAGACATTGATGTTTATACGGGACAAAATATGCCCTTTGGTGGAACAAATCCCGTTACTAGCTAATCCTGGCAGTTACCTGTATAGAATCTTGTTAATTATCTTCTTCACCCATTTGGCCTGGGGATCTAAACAGGTTTGCTGGCTGTTCTTCAGTGTTGCTCTGCAATGGAAAGAACATTTCACTGCAGTTACTATCAGCACCTGGGGAGGTCAGAGGACACAGACATGGCTGAGGATTATAAACTTAAGGGCTGCCAACTCTTTGGCCTTTGTAAATCATACCTTCTCTTGCCTGCTGGCTTTACTTACATGATTTCCACAGTGTTGCAGTGGGGGCCCTTAGGAATTATTTCTATGGTGGCCAGGTGCTTTGGCAATAGTAATCCTGCGACAGTCTGGATGCAGTGACACCGCAGCTCTGCTGCCAGCATCATCTCTGTGAGGAAAGGAAAGGGAAGCTTATAATGTCTGCAACTGAACCAAACTAACAATGCAAAAAATAATTAGAAAAAGCAAACGGAATAAAAAGGTATAAATGGGTTGCTTTTTGTGGGTTTAAGGTAGTACCTTCACTGAGCGACAACAGAGCATTTGAGATCTGCAGACTTTGAACAGGTAACAGTTTATAAAGTCCCATTACGACTGCAGTTATTTTGGGAGCCTGCAACATCAAGTGCAATGAAAGGCTTCTGGAAGTGTGGGGGTCCTGTCATATGAGAAGAAGAAAAGCAAGCTGAAGAGGCAAACAGCTGCTCCCCATGAGTACGGCCTGGAGGTGAAACCTGTTTGGGCTAAAGTTCTCCACAGGTACCTGGTGTGAAAGAGCCATGAATATATTCGGCTTAGAAGCTTAATCGAGATGCTAGGAAAGGTGTGGGGGCCTCTGAAGAAACAACTCTGGGTAACTGCTAGGAGCAAGAAACCCAGCAAGCTTTGAGGTGGAGTTTGATTAAAGTGTGCGACACGTTGTACAGCACGCAAGTCCTGAACTGGATTTGCTGTTGTCTGACAGTCCTTCCACATTTCCCTAGTGAAGCAAAAAAAATGTTATCCCAGTTTTAGAGACTAAGCACGGAGCACAAGAGAGGTGGCCAAAGTTATCCAAGGTCACCGGTCGTGAAGCTTCCCAGCTCCACATACTGCAAACCCAGGGATGTCTTCCTGTTTCCAAGTCAGATATCACAGGTTAAAATTTACAATCACAACGCTCACATTTGTCCATTTTTCCTACTATGGCAAGATGCATCTTCAGGTTGAAATTCCTGACAGCTGAACTATGGAATAGATTTGAAGAAAGGAAATTGAGTACTTTGAGAACATTATCAACACACAGCAAAGACAAGCTCCAGATAAATGGATGTGGGGTGTATGGACGCTCCTACTGCTGAGATGAGTAGGGCCGCAGTAGCCAAAATTCCAGGCAACTCATCAGTCCTCTGTTATTGTGGATAGTCTTGACATCCCTTAAGACCAAACAGCAAATCCCTTTACCTCACCCTGTGCTAGTTCTTGTACCTTGATACGATCATCCACTTACTTTCCTTCCTCACTTATCTTCTGCCCATCTGAATCTACTGGTGCTTCTTTTGGCTGGCCAGCCCCTCCCTTCCTACCTGACAGAAAGCAGAAACAAATGCACTTGAAAGCCAAACAGCACTGCAGGGGTGTGTAATGATACAGGCGTCCTGTTACCCACTTGTCCAGCCTGGAGATTGGCCACCTCCAGCTCTGCTGTGGCTCAGGAGAGGCTGTGGATGTGTGTCATCCCAGCGTGAAGCCAGGATGCAGCAGGAGCGAGCATCCACATGGTGCTGAGGCTTGGAAGCATTCCAGACCGTTAAACTGGGCATACTTTCTGCCCGCAAAATACATTTGGACTTACCCAGAGGATTTTGGGTTTTTTTACT
This sequence comes from Pterocles orientalis, assembly GCA_011057875.1. Taxonomy (NCBI): domain Eukaryota; kingdom Metazoa; phylum Chordata; class Aves; order Pterocliformes; family Pteroclidae; genus Pterocles; species Pterocles orientalis. The sequence continues at coordinate 476,921 of WKFP01015015.1, forward strand.
CTCACACTTCTCAGGAAAGAGCTCTAACAGAAAGCAGTTGATTAGAAATAGATTAATTCAAACTAAGTGGAATATTCCAAGTTTTGTCTCGGGTCCTGTTATAGAAGCAGAATGAAAAGTGCTAGCAATGCAATATGCCACACAGTTATTCCACACTTCTGGAATCCTGGTTGTAATCTCGTTTCTCTCAGAATATTGAAGGGACAAGTTCACCAATGTTAGTGAATCTCCACTAGCAGAAAAATAGGAGGCAAGAAATTGGCCCACTGACTGTCCATGAATATGTTTTTCTTGACCAGACAGAATGGAAGTCCTACACACATTGAAAACATTCTGTTTATCTAAACCATATTGCAGAAGAATTGTAATATAAAGGAAAATAAATTGATTTTTCTTACCAGGAAAGTTGCCCATAAAAGAGAGAATCAGGAGGGATATTACAGTCTTGCTGTCCATGACTGCTCTCTGTGCCTTCTAACAGTGAGCCGAAAACAAACTGCACTGTGTGTCCAGCCCCACATGGGACTGCTGACACTGTTACACACCAGGATTTGCTTCTCATGCCCATGTACATGCAGAGGGAATTCTTGCTCCTGCCTTTTTTCACGAGCAGTAGTGGGAAAATCTAAGATGAAACAGCTTGTACTAACACACCTGTAATTGAGCACTAAGTTAGAGCCACTCTGATGCTGTGATTCCTTCTTAATTCCAAGAAAACAGTAAAATACTAAGAGAGAATAACATGCTGGCTAAAGCAGTGAGAAAGGTACTAAGCTTCGTTTGTTGTCATCGTTTATAGTTCAGTACTTGCCTTATTTCCTCTCAGTGCTGTAATACAAGACAGAATCAATTTAAGAATAGAACATTGGCAAAAATCTAGGTAATTGTGTTATTTGGATAGGATGAGGAAGTCAGAGCCATTGTCACATTAAGATAATGATCTTTAAGAATCTCTTGCATATACTTATCCACTGTCTCCTACAATGCCCAGAAAATTTATTCATACTGTATTTAATTTAAAGAAAAAAAAGGTTTTAAGAAGGTATGAGTTTTCAACACCACTGAACTTTGGGTAGTGTTTTAGAAAGCACTTAAAGCTATGCTTAACTTTGTCATTCAAGCTTCTATTCCTTTAAAAGGGAACTAAAGATGTGTGGTTCCAGATTTTGTGAAATGAGGATTTGAGTTCCTTGTGCAACACCACACACACAAAAAAACCAGCTGTGGAAGTGCCGGGAACAGCCACCATCTCCTCCTGGTCCCTTCTATGCCCTTAGCCCTGTTTGGTTTTACTCTGTTTTTCTCAGTCAAAGACAATTTGATTCCTTCTTGCAAGTCCCTTCGGATTTGCAAGCACAAAGAGGCTGCCTCTTATTATGCTCTTGCATTTAACCCTGTTGAATGTCTCTTTTCTCAGATCTCTTCTTCCCACTTCTTTCTAGGTTTCTTTCCTGAGAGAAAATTCAGATCTACTAAAAAAAAACACGTGCATTTGCCATACTACTGGCCACTGTCTCCTGGCCTATGAGCAGACCTGCACGCTGCATGCTGCTTTTTCTTGTAATGGATTGCTGATGATTCTGATACGCATAAAACACTGTATTCAGAAAGCATTCCTGAAACTGAGACACTCAAGTCTATCCAGTCGATACAGAACTGGTTTGCGTTGTTATGGGAGTGAGTGGTAGCTCACGAACATATGCTTGTGGTTCTGTGTGTGTATTTGCATATTGTGAAATTGGTCATTTCATGAAGTGAGTGACATGTTGGTAATTTTAGAAAATTAATGGGAAAAAAAGGTAAAAATGTTAAGAGGTACCTACTTGCAAGTATTTGGGATTATTAACTCAAAAGTACAAGTAAGAATGTTTTTTTCTAATTTATTTAGAAAAGCATTTGCTTTCAAAAACATAGAGTAAAGCATGCCACTACAAGGGGGACCTCTGGCTTAGGTGCCAAATAGCACAGGGACCTGAATCCATATGAAACAACTCCCATGGAGAAGGAAAAGAGCAAAGTTTCTCTTTTTCTCACTAATAAAAAAGGAGATAAAGCCTAAGAGAGGGCAAAAGTTTGAAAAATGCAAAGAGGAAACAGTCTGTTAGCATAGATTTTGAGAAGGAAGATGTTCTTAGGGAAGACAGTAAATAATTGCTCCACCTCACTTAGCAATGTGGACTGTGGGGGAAAACTCTGGATAGTTTTGTCTGACAAATAGTATCGCAGTCATTGGGAAGGTGCTGGTTTTCCTTACAGCCAGATTTCACCATGTGACTGAACCAGTAACACCAGTCATTTAAATGCCTTCAGTTTCCAGGCAGTTCTTGTTAAGACCCAGTGGAATAGCCAGTTAGGGATAGAATATCTGTCATTTGAGTAATTTTGTGATTTCATAATAGGCAGTTGATCCAAGCAGATGTGTGCATGTATATATATATATGTCATATTGCAAAATCCCCCCTGTGATAGATATTTATTTAATTATATACATAAGTGTAAGTAAACCATCCCATTCTCTGTTGGTTTTTGACATGTAGCTTTGTCCAGCTTACACTCTCCCCTATTTCTTCTCTCTTTAATGTTTGCAAACTTGCATAATTGGTTTCATTGTTTTTCTCAGATGCAGGACATCTTTTTAACCCTTTCTGTCTCTACATTTCTGCACTCATCTGATGGATAAGTCAGGCAAAATAAATTCTTTTCCCTGGAAATGTTTTTAATATAGTAAGAGTTTTTTCCCTTCAAGAGTAGGAAGATGGCATCACTGGGGAAAAAAAAAAAAAAAAAGAGTAATATAACACTTTATCCTGACCACAATAGCCTAAATATTGGACTTCAAAATTCTGGCATTGCAGAGAGAAAAGCTGTTTTAAACATCAAGAAGTTTTCAAAAATCAGTAATATTTTCTCTGTATCCACAATTAGAATACGTAACTTCCAGTGCCGCATGGTTGTCTGACTTGCTAGGTAAAGAGGCAGAACTAAGGAACAGTAACAATGCTTTTTCATATGAATTTGCTTTCCAATAGTTCCTCTCAAAGAAAAGCTAAACTGTGTTGTAAGGATGAACCAGCTTTCTTCAGGTGTCATGGGAGAACACAGTATGACTCTGAGTCATGCCAACAAGGCTGGGATAGGGTTATACCTTCAGAGAAGATCCTATTGAATTTTGTGAGCAAACAGGAACTGATTTTTCTGTCGCTAAATAGGTACTATGTAGCTAGGGATTGACTATATTGTTTGCACTAGAAATGCGCACTTAAAAAGAATCCAGAGATGCAGATTTCTTTGCTTTAAAACATGTCAGGGATGTTACAGCTTGTTTCAGCTGGTTACAGCTGGGACCCAAATAATGTATTTTTCTGGAAACAAATTTACTGTTTCCACTTGTAAACTGTCATGGTTTCTTACCGCACTAGACACTGTTGCGCCTTCCCACCCAGCAAAACATTTAACTTTAAGCACAGCCCTACTTCAAATGAAACCGAAAATTCCTGCAGATTGCAGGGTCTTACTGGGTCTCAGTACATCCATCCTAGGACTGATCTCTCTTGACATTGGCAGCTCTAGGTGAAGGGTTTAAATAATGGGTGTCTGAATCTGAAAGCACGTTTGCTCAGTACAAAGTGACCCCCGCATTTCAGAGAGAGATGGACCACAGATGTGCCTGGGAACCCCTGGGCATGCATAGTGGCTACTGCTTCCCAGCTAGCCGAACTGAACCTGTGTACCTGTGTCACCTTAACATGAAATTGACTGAAAAACACGGTGTATTTTTCAACAGGAAAATATTTTTATTGCGTTATATTTCATTACATTATAATTTAATGATAAATCCACCTTTTTACATAAATACATTTTTTCCTAAGCAGAATAAAGAAAATTATTTATTCTATATGAATTATGACAGTATGCCATACAAGTAGACATAAAATATCTAAGCCTCTTCAGAACATTTACTGTTCCTTTACATCTTGTGTATAAATACCAAATCAGTAAATGTAAAGTAACTTAAAAACAAACAAGCAAACCAACAAACCCCAACATTATCTTCTTAGAAACCAAAACATTCTCGGCATGAACCCCCACAATTTCATGGAAGTTCTTACACTGCCGTAAACTTCTCAGCATGAACCCCCACAATTTCATGGAAGTTCTTAAACTCTTGAATAGAATGAGACTTGAGGAGCAAGCTTTCTGTAATTTCACTGTGCGCTATCCTGTGCAAAAATATCTCAGGCATTCCACAGTAAATGCTAGTAAATCATAGTGGGGAAAAGAGATGTAGCAAAACATTCTGAGCCTAAGGCTCATTTAGGCACCTGAGGCAGCAGATTGAGCGTGGCAGCACAGTACCATCCTTGCTTCAACCAGTTTTAATTCCTGTGTAATCCTGCACGGGCACTAAAATGCTATGTGCCAGACAGCACTCAAACTTAGGGATCTTGTTATTCCTAACAGAAGGATTACCCACTATCACCAACACTACCCGTTCAAACCTCTGTATCTGTCTGCAGACTGTCTGCAGACATTTGCACAACCGTTCCCATGATGGACCTGTCTTCTTTTTAGATATTAATGCTATTTATAAGAACTTGTTGGTAAACAGTATTTGGAGAGAAGGAGCTTGCACAAAGGTGGGGTTACTTAAATTGTGAGAACTGTGGCAAGGTCGCCGAGAAGTGCCTAGCAGCGCCTATGCTGTCTTATCAAAGGGATCCAATCACTTTAGCTCAGTCAATAAATACGTATGTAGGAACAGGCAATAGTAAATAGGAGAGGAGGGGAGGGGAGAGTCTCAGAGAGACTGAACATAGAACAGCTGGTCTACAAACTCATCAAAACTAGACAGTCAGGCTATTTTCTTCCAGCATCCATTTCCCAGTATTTCTGGCAAACACAGGTAGCTTCATTTGGAGATGTTTCTTCCCTCAGAGCTGGTTATGTGAACTGCAAAAGGCAGAATTCAAATTATAAAGCCAGTCAAGGAAATCTGTCCTTAAGTCTCCTTGCATGCCTCAGATACAAGTCTCATAGGAGATGTGTCTTTTGGAAGAGAAGCCTGATGGTGATGGTGGACCACACTGGCCCTGTACTTGACTAAATTTGCATTTAATCACGTATTTGCTGTGGATACTTTACCTGACCTGTAGGGTTTTCTCTTCCCAACAAAGAAGCCACTTCTTGGGCAAGTTTGTCGGGTAACTGGACATATTTCCCCATAGAAATCAATGTCAGAATGTGGCTTGTTATTCCTGCGACACTCACACTAGTTTCAAACCCAGCCAGAAGCTTGGCTTCGCGTTAGAGTCGGCTGATGCACATCTCCATCCCCGCACAGCAAGCCCCGCCGCCCCGGCCCCGGCAGGTACCTGTTGAGGATCCTGGTGACGATGAGCTTGACCCAGGGCGCGGAGGGGTTCAGGCAGACCGTCTGGCCCTGCTTCGTCGTGGCTCTGCGGGGCGAGGGAGCGGGTGAGGCCGGGG
>WKFP01015015.1:489707-550350 GCA_011057875.1 Pterocles orientalis
AAATAAGAACACCTTGTGCTGTTTGCACTCGTTCTTAGAATATCCTGCAGTTATTCCTTTGTATTGGAGCCAATACAGTAATCTTTAATAAAGGCTGTGACTGGGATGCAGCTGAAATTATGAATACGTGATCCACACTGCCACTTTTAGGTAGAGACTCAACAAAGCTAAGAGGTAAACAATTCAGGATCATCCCAAAGGAATTAACTCTTTCCAGGTTTATGCCCTGGGCAATTAGCTGAATTTTGCAAACGGGATCAGCCAACCTCCTGGCCAGAATTTTCCGGCTACAGGGAGATTCCCCTCCCTTTTCTAATTGACACAACTAGTTGGTCACACTTGGTCATTAGTTACTGGTGAGAGATAAGTGTCTGACTAGTCCACTGCCAGTTAGCATGATGAAAGGACATAGGTATGCTCTCCTCTTGCACTGGTGCCTCCTGAAAGTAGGGATAAGAAAGGGAGGCAGATCAGATAATTTTCTTATGCTGGTGAGGATGAATCAGGGAAGCCCAAGGAGAAGGAGTAATTTTAAAAGCATTTATCTATGATGAGGTTAGTGTGTCAAGAGGTCTATCTGATGACACAAAGAGAACAAGAACACGTGTCGTAATGTAAGGAAAATGTGCAATCTGCACAGCTCATCCTGCTGCTCTGCACGGATGGTATTTTTAGGAAACTGAAGGAAGGCCCAATAACGCTAACCTTTACTTGACACTGACATGGTAGACCGGACCCTGCTCCCACTAGGTGAGGATTATTGTAATGGATTATTAAAGTGCTTTGAGCAAACACGTAGCAGAACTGATGAAACTGCTTTTCAATGGACTTGAGTTTTGTGATTGGATTCTCTGGCGTCTATTTAGATACACAGTCCAACCAAGGAACTTCCCCCTGTTAAGTTACTCATAACTTCTATTTCTCCCTCTGCCTTAGGTTCTCTAGCATGTTATGAAAGCATGTTACGTGCTTCGGCTGCAGTCTTTTCCTCAGTGTGAGCAGAAGGGCAATTTCTACAGCTACCCATAGACTCTCAGAAAAATATCTAGAAAGTTAATATAATATCTTTGATCCTAATACTTTGAAAATGGCCAGCACTCAAAAGTTGCCAGGGGAACAGAGGAATACAGAACAATCATCACATAATAGGCTTTATTTACTGAGAAAACGGCTAGGTGCTGCCAAACAGATGTGGAACTGGATGTCAGTACTGTTCCACTCCCAGGCGGGCATCCAAATAAAGTAATCGTATTTGAAAAATAGCTGTGCACACAGAAAATCCCCATGGTGTCTGTGGCAGCTGCAGACATGCAGCAGGGGCAGTGTGGAGAGGACATCCAGCCCTTCCAGACCTATTTCAATATCTGTGTACTGAGGAGATGGGGGGAAGGGGAAAGAGATACTCAGATGAGGAGAAAAGTGCTGAAATCCTGCTGCCACTCTCAAAGTAAGTTGAGAATCACTGTCAAGCTTGTCCTCTCCCTCAGTTTGTCCTTCACAGTCTCTTCTGGCCACCTAGAAGTGCCCAAGCATCCAGAGGATTCCAAAGGTCATAGAGGGAGTGCTGGGGCAGCCACATCTCCTCTGTGCTCCAACAAACAGCTTTGGAAATCTGCCCACTTTGCTTCTCTGTTGTGAACTTTCTGATCTGCAGCCTTTTTTGACTGATGCAAGTGTGAGGAAGGGAGGAGTGTGCCTTCCTTCCCTGCTGCAGCAGCAGAATTTGCTTGGAGCAATGGTCTCACAGCCAGATTTGCGTCAAGGCAGCGCGTGTGTTTCCCGAACTGGGAGAGGAGCCTCGGTCCTAGGCACTGTGCAAGTGTGGACCAAAGGGATAATTCTCCCCCAGAAAAGGCTTCCACAACTGGGTCACAACAGTCCATATGAACTGGGAAAGGCAACGTCAAGTGTTGTAAACAACAGGCACCATAGTGCATTGGCACAACTCCGATTGCACATCTGTGGGGTGGATTTGTTGCTGGAACAGCTAGACAATTTGCTAAGCAAGTTCTGTGGACACTTAATTCCACGTTCCCACATCCAGCCTGGTCATGTTTTTTCACAGAGGGAAATTAATTTATGAAGCCATCACAAATGTTGGCATGACCAGTATTTTACTTAGAAGAGAGTTTGCCTGAGGAAGAAACTAGCAGCAGGATAATCAGGGCTGAAATAGGTGGTATCGTCCTTGCTTTTCCCACGGTCTCCTGCTGTGTTTTCATGGAGAATGTGTTAGAAAAATGCACTGTGAAAATAGTGTTGCTCCTTTGCAGTAGGTTAAATGACAGAAGTGTGTCAGTAGATGGAAGAGCCTTTCAGGCTTGAGAAACCTGAGACAATCACACAGGTTCTCATTTACACTAGCGTCAATCTGTTGTCAGAATGCAGTTACGTTATCTGACCTCCATGCCATCCAGCCCGCAGTTTGCTGGCTTCGTTCAACCTAAACCCGTGCAGACTCTCTCACTGCCCCTGGCCTCCAGGGGTCTGCCAAAGGATCAAGGTTTCTTCTCAGCCTCTCCCGGTGACAGCAATAGCTCCTTTCAAGCACAGCAGGATGGTGAAAGGGTGAAACATTTTCTTGTAACCTTGCTAAGAAAAGGTCTAAGGCATTTGGCCATATGAAACCTGTCCTTTTCCTCATTTCAAAAGGAACCAGAAACTGACACAAATATTTAGGGGAATGCATGGGAAAGAGTTGTTTAATTGCTCTACATCGTATTGTCTCTAGCCCAATTTTCAGTGTCTAGGTGACTGCAGTGAAATGGAAGGGAGGAAAATGGAACCCTGGTGCTTTTCACAGCAGCTTCCCAAATAATTCCATTTCTCTGCAAATGAGACCAAACAAAAGAGGCTCAATCCTGCTGTTCTCAGTCCAGAACTCCGATTAAGGCAAAGGAACACTGGGCATTGTAGGTCTGGAATGCTGAAAGTATGGGCACAGCTTATACAAGCTGTTAACTATACCAACAAGATATGCAAGGTCTGTCTTTTATGTTAACATGGAAACGGACACCAGGCAAGTGTATCTAAATATTTATTTTCAAAAAGCAAAACTGTAAGTAACAAGGGGAAATTTAATTAGGAAACATATATAGTAACAAAAATATTAGAAAAAATCTTCTTATTAAAGTTATTCTGGAGGTATGATGATACCTCTAAACAATAATTACACATACATAACTGTGAGGGTTCCTTCAACATTTTGGAAAATGAGTAGATGAACAGAGATCATACGGTCTCACCGTTATGACATTTAAATACTAGTATTTAAGAGTGGGTTTGATCCCCCTTCTTTTTCATTATCTGCTGGACAGAAATATGAAGAGCAGAGGAAACTGCATATACACAATTCCAAAAGGAATTTGTACTAGAGTAAATAAACAGCAGCATGTTCACTTACATATAACTTAATATAAATTATGACATTATGCCATACGAAGACAGACATCACGTCTAAGGTTGCAAGGAGCAAAACCTACCAGCACCCTCAAAATGCAAATACACAGGGTAAGCAGTGCTGTGAATGCCAGGACCTCTGGAAGGAGAAGGGAGCTAGAAGTCGCTGGTGAACTTGCGCTGTGGAGTTAGCCTTTGGCTCTAGCACAGCAGACTGCACAGCTTTCCCACAGGAGCTGGGAAAGTGTTTTCCAGGCACATAGCTAGATGATGTGCAAACCAAAACAAAGTCGTGTTTTGGGAGGCAGCAGTTCCCTTCTCCGCTCAGAACTGCTGTGCAGAATAAATGTTTCTATGTGAGTTACTCGAGTCCTTATAAAGGTGTGTGGCGTGGAATATACTTCATTCTGATACTGAAGCCTCAACGGGAGGCTGCTGGAGCCCAGGAAAATTTTCTTTCAGCAGACGATTTTTCTCCTGCACAACACCCCAAAGGCAAAGGTTTTAAAGGCAGTAAATTAGCCCAGCACTTAGCATTGTGCTTTTCAGAAAACGCCCCCATCAAAGATACATGTTGTACAGTACTTGCAGTATTTAAATAAATACAATCAGATATCGTTACATTAAATAAAGGCCTCAATAAATAGTCTGAGCTCAAACGAAGTGTGTTTCAAGAGAAGAAAGCCTCTGAAGCCCGGTGTCATCTCCCCTCCAGCCAGTTTCTTTCCCCCATCAGTTTTTCTGTGTTGAGCTGAAACCAAAAGCCGAGAAGACAGAGATCAGCACTGCCAGCCATCCCTGCGGGCCGTCCGCCTTCGCCTCCGGGGGGTTCTGTGCGCGGGCTGCCGCTGCCGCCCCGCTCCTCCCGGGACACCCCCGCACAGCAAGCCCCGCTGCCCCGGCCCCGGCAGGTACCTGTTGAGGATCCTGGTGACGATGAGCTTGACCCAGGGCGCGGAGGGGTTCAGGCAGACCGTCTGGCCCTGCTTCGTCGTGGCTCTGCGGGGCGAGGGAGCGGGTGAGGCCGGGGTCGGGGTCGGGGTTGAGGCCGGGATCGGGGTCGGGGTCGGGGCCGGGCACTTACATGACCTCGGGCACGGCGCAGTGCGGCCCCTCGGCGACGAGCTCCACGCGGGCCAGGCGCCGGGGCGGGATCACCTCGGACACGGTCCGCACGCAGCGGCAGCGCAGCTCCCCGGCCAGCGGCGCACCTGCCCGGCGGGAGGGAACGCCTCAGCCTCGGCTGCGGGACCCCCCGTCCCCGCGGCCCCCTCCGCCCCGTCCCGCCGCGCACCCCCGCGGGGACCCGTCCGTGGTCGGCTGGGTGCCCCCGGCTGAGCTGCTGGGCGAGCCCGCGGCCGCTTACCCCGGCAGAGCGCTGCGGCCAGGAGGAGGAGGAGGAGGAGGCGGAGGTGCGGGCTCATGGCTGGTGCTGGCGGAGGTGCTGCGGGAGCCGTGTGTGCGGCCCCGTTGCCCGCCGGTGCTTTTATCCCCCGCCGGGAGCTGCCGGGGAATTTCCCGGGCGCGGAGTGGAGCCGGGGGGGTTGTGCCTGGCGGGGCTCCCCACCTTCTCTCTCTCGGGCCAGGTGGGGTGGCCGGGCCGGACTGGCAGCCCCGTTGGCCCCTTTCCACGGCCGGGTGTCGGGTGCTGAAGGAACGGGGCAGGGAGGCAAGGGGGGCTGCTCCTCGCACGGCGGCGCGGGGAAGGCATGACACTGCACAGTCCCGAGCATCGCACAGGGTCTGCGTGGCGCCTCTCCATTCTCTGGAAAGAGCTGAGGCTCTTATGTAGGGGATCTCGGATTGCTTTCAGTTAGTCTCGGTGCAGGGCGCTGAGCCAAAGGAAGGTTTGGGTACTGGAGCTTGACTTGCTGGCTAACCTCATCCAACTATGCACTCTCATCCAGTGCGGATTGCTTCCCTGAGCACCTCTTCCTTCACCTGCCTCTTAGAAACTACAAATCTGTTTTTCCTGCAACTAGTAGAAGACACTCAAATTTCCATACCTATGCTCCGCTAATACAAGCCTTCTGTTCCACTTCTCTGCACAGATAGGTATCCCTAAAACTTAGGTGTATCCCTAAAACTTTTTTTTGTACTGTGTGGCATGTGTTGGTTTGATTTATGACACGTTTATGGCATACAAGAATTTAAGATTTGTGAGTGTGCTCTTAGATCTCTCTCCCTCTGCAACTTTCTAATCTTTATTTACTTAATAAATATTTCTTTGCTGTAGAATACACATCTGAAACTTGGAGCCCTAGTGCAAAATCAGCTAAAACCCGTCAGATTTCAGTGAAACGTTCCTGGTTTGTGAAGATCTGCTTATGAATCATTGTTAGAATGACTTGAAGCCAAACATGTTATAGTGGCTGTTTTGAACTGGCTTGACTTGATTTTCAGGGGAAAATTGACATTGTTTCCTTACAAGAAGATTGTCAGCACAGAGGTAGCTAGAGACCAGCCAACTAATTGTTGTATTATAGTGACCTTAAGAGGACAGAATAGAAATTAACTGCAGGTAAAACTATATGGGCAGGAATGTCAAGATGGAAAGCAAAATAAGGTGATTTTTGACATTACAGGGATCACAGTGCAGTAATCTCATTAGAAGATTTACTGTCTGAATACAAAGCCACGTGAGGACTCAAAACAGGTAGGATGTAGCCTGTAAATCTGTCCTAGCGAGAGCTTAGTTAGGTGGCATCCTGGTGGCACACAGAGACTCTCACTCCTGAGCTTTGTTGTCCACAGATCAGATAGTTCATGTTCCTGCTGGCTTAAGTCTTGCAGGAGATCAGCCATGCGGGAAGATTGTATGTCATAAGCAAATGGCAATTGCCCCATGTAATCAGGAAATATGTAGTGACTAATTTGCACCCCTTTCCATCTGCAATTTGGTAATGACAACCTTGAAAACTGTTGGCTTGTGGCTTTGTCGAAAAAGGAAATTACATGATCAAGATGTCTCTCTGTCTTGCTCTGTCATTCCCCCTCCTCCCCAGTTTCACCCCTTCAGTAAAGTTTTTTTCATTTGTCCAGCTTCAGAAAGATTTAACAAAGGGCTATCAAGGGATACCAACCAAATTAGTACAAGTTTGGGGAGAGTCGATGTTGGATGGAGGGAGAGCGCCAGAGCAGCACTGCCATGGAGGGAAAATCTGCAGCACAAGCTGTGCTCCTTCCGCCTTGCCATCTGCCAGTGCTGATGTTTCTGCTTGCAGCCAGTGCATGGCTTGGAGTTAGCTACCTCCTAGTGCCATGTTCATTGCAGAACAACACTAATGAACGCTGACTTTATTTGCGTGTGTGCATTACTATGTTGATAGGAACACACACACTTGAGTGACCCTAATCTACAGGAATTAGGTGCCTGTCTGTAACTAGTTTTCTACTAAAGATTGCCCTCACAAGTTGGACACCAAAACTGAGGCTCTGTTACCAGGAAGAAGGATTTGCCCAGCTGTAGCGAACTGAGGCATTAAACAGAATGATGCACAGATAATCCAGTGTACATCGTTGAAACTATCGTTAGCAGATCCAGCTCTGAACAATGTGCAGAGCAGATCTGTTGAGTAAGAGATTGTCACTCGTGCACAGATAACGTGTTCTTCTTGGACAGTACGCATGAGTAAGGATAGTTTACGTGACAGTGCTTGGTTTTATGCTTGGATGACTGTTCACAATATCTGAACTGTCAGTCTCATTCCACAGTGCTTACTGCTGAGGAAATTCCAGAAGAAGTCTCCTGGGGTCTGAAGTGTGAGGCTGTTTTGGACACGGAGCAGCAGTGTGTGAAACTCAGTGGTCAGCTCTCCAGCAGAGGCATGTGCTGGGATGAGCAGCAGTCAGAGAGGTCACAAACACGCTGAGATGCAGTAGTCTTACAGGGCTCGGTCCTGTGAGTCAGTTCTCGCACAACCAGGCCTGGCATAGGGGAAATGGGAATCTCTGGGAGTATTTCAGAAGGCAAGGCTTTGTACCTGCAGACTTCCAGATCACCTCTATCCACCTTCCATGGGAATGTGGGTAAGGTCTGTTCAGTCCACATGACAGCACCAACAAGGCTGAGCTGTAGAGGAACTCTCCCTGGGTTCTACCCTTTCTGAAATCCCTGTGTCCTTAGCGTGGACCTCAGGGTTACCAGAGCATAGAAAGCTGTCCCAGCTTAGGCAGGCCCTAAGGAAACACATACAGAGTGTGACTATCCACATGGCTTAATCTTCCTCACGTTATCCAGTTGTTAGTTCGTTAAATGCAGGGAGTGATTGTGTTGCTTTGTTGCACACCTTGGCTGCTTGCCTTTCCACAGCAGGTATTTGGCTTGGCATCTGTAATGAGAGCATGTATCCGCTGGCAGCAGGCCCAGAAAACCTAAAAGACAATTAAACAAGAGACAGCATCTTTTCCATTTCAAGAAGTAAGGACTTTTCCTAGCTGCACAAAAGTGAGTTTGGAGAACATGTCCCAGATAAAAGTCTTAGGTCAACTTTTTAAGATCACCTAGAAACCTTTTAACATGGCAATCTCGGAAGGGGCAGGAGTGTTTCATACCAAGTCAGGTGTTGCCGCCACTGCTGTGATTAGGAATGAATTATGTTCTGATTTGTCAGACGAAGCTAGAAAAATGTCAAGTCACTGCTGCCTACTAGTGTCTAGTCAGAGGGCATATACTATTGATATCCCCTCTTTATTATTATATTACCTTTTTTTCTGTACCAGTACTATGTGTCATAGTTAACCCTTGCTGTGATAGGGTGCTGTTCCCTAGCACCTCTGACCCCTTCTGTCACAAGGTACAAACGTGTCATCATCGCTGCTCGCACAGAGCCAACACTGTGGCTTTTCAATCTCCAGGAAGATTTGCTGGAGGTTGTAGCCAAATTCCAATATGATGCTATAATTTTGTGCAAAATATGGTTTATATCTATCAGATGTTTGATTTCCTTGAATTTCCTTGTATGTTTCTCTAGTTTTGAACTGTTTTCAGTCCATATTCCATTGTAAATAACACCTGAATATGTAAGAAATACAAGTGCCCCATTGTTCAACTCATGTCATGGAGGATCTCAATTCAGGTTTTTTGACTGCATTGTAGCACATATCGCACACTGTTGTGCACTCATTTCTTTACCTTTTGAGATGTTAACTTTGCATTTAAAATGGTCCATATTTTCTTACCTGTCTTCCTGGGTCTTCACCTAATTTTAGTATTCTGGAGTCCTTAAGTTTGTCTGAGGTTCTCCTTTACCTGCACTCATTGATGACAATAACAGCCTGGAAAAATGCACTGTTAATACTTGCAAAGGAATGTGTTTGTATTACTCAAGCATTACCTTAGCAAACATAAAAGTTGTCTTTGACATCAGTTCATTTAGTAATCTTTTATCCGTTTTTCAGTTTCAAGTGCCAACTTACCTTTTTCTGAGATAGTTGACAGGATTGCAGTTACTGCAACACTCTGACCTTACTTTGTGTGACTCCTGGACATACAACAATTTCAAAAAGCACATAAATTGACTGGCTGGTGGTAGGCTGACTGGTTCTGATGTTTTATGTCTAACAGAAAAGGGCAAGAGGAGCTTCATTTTGAGGATGGGAGCAAATGGTTCAAACAGTTTGTTCTTACCCCCACCGAGGGGGAAGAACCCCCAGGCTTTTTAGGGGCAGACATGTATATATATTTGTTTATATATATCCTGGATAAGGATTACAACTGGGTGACTCCTTCCCACCCCCACATAGCTGTTCAGCTGGTAAGCCTTTGAGGTCATCACAACCGAAAGGCACAAAAAACTCCTCTTGGCCTTACCAGCAGCTGAAAACGCACTGCATCTTATGAACTTCCTGCAGGTTTTTGCCCTTGGATCTGTAAAAACATTAGGAGCAACTCTTTATTCAGAAGGTGGAGTGGATCTCTTGCTGTGGGCTGCTAGGTTCTTCTTGTTTGCCAGAAGCAGTCGGGTTTTCCGATTGCTGAGGCAGATCTCGGTTCCATGGTTTGCTCTTTCACTCAGGTATAATTACACTGAGTATGTGTCGGGCTGCTGCTGCTTGAGTGTCTGGCTCCAACATCTGACAGCAGGACTTAGACTTTGCCAGTGCCTTGCAGAGGCGTGGTGCAGTGTATCCTGTAGCAGCTGGCGGTTGTTCCAGTGGTGTTATCTGAGCATGGGAGAAAGGATGCAGAGCCAGCAGTACGCTGCCACTGTGCGGATACTTTCTAGGTAGTAACGTTTTGCAGTGGTGGGTAGGAATATTTGGGGTTCCCCAGGGAGCATGATAAAAAGATAGATGAAAAGAAGTGTGGGCTTTTTTTCAGTTTGAAAAGTTAAAACTTTGTTCATTTGAAGCTGAGCAGCTCACACGAGCAGTGAAATGCACGTTTCATTTCAGGGCATAGTTACCTAAGATGAAGTGTTTGCTTCCCAATGGGACCCCTCAAAGAAGCTGTGAAAACGAAGCCTCCTCATCCTTATACTTTAAGCCTGATAGCAAAGATTTCCCTCAACTGGGAAATGAGCTGTTTCAAAATAAATGCATAAAAATTTGTTACACCTGCAAATAGTTGGAAGTAAAGCAAATATGAGTCTCAAAAAATGAACAATTCACCTGATTAAAAAAAAAACCAAGCCAAACCCAAAACAACAGAAAAACCCTAAACCTAGGTTAAGTCAGTTTCAACCCAACTAAGTTTTCAGGTTCAGTGGTTTTTGAGGGTGTGCTTTGGATAGTTGTGGTCTTTTGGTTGAAATTATTACATCAGTTGGGAAAGCAGTGACACGAGACTTGTGACCACGTAAAAATGGGAACACTCGTTGGAATCATCACAAAATCTTTGGAGTCTTCTCTTATGACACCCATGCTTTGATCCTCTGTGTTACTTTCATTGGCTGTGTTGCAATGAAGGAAAAATGAAGAAGTCACACTTGACTTCCACCCTGGAAGGTAATAAAGCTGCCATCTCAGCGAATGCTTTCTTAAAGCATTTTGAGTGCTACAAGCAGTTCATTCTTCAGCATATTTGGACTCTGTAGTAAAATTGGTTACATTGATCCTGGCAACAAAAAAATGCCTGCTGTTTAGTTGAAAGGGAGGAAAAAATGGTATTGATACGTTTGCTTAATTCTCAGTGAATTATCCAAAATAGCATACAAAAGAGCAGGAGGGACAAGTATTCATCTCAGCTTGTTAAAGGGACCTGTTTAGAGAAAGAAGTGTTTGGAGGGAAAACATCGATAGCATTTTTGTGATCACCGCTGAGGTTACTGTCAATGGTTATCTTCCCCGTTATCTTATGTTTCTCTCTTTTTTTCTCTCCTTTTAAAAATTTTCACATTGCTTGACTTCAAATAGCCTCAGTACACACAGAGTACAGGAATTTTATGAAAATTGTGTTCACAGTGAGCAGTGCTTATGTGAATTGCTTCTCTTTTGTAGAATGAAGGTCTTTGCCGTCAGAGCTGAAGTGCCAAACAGAGAAAGCCCAGAGGGGAGTGAGAGAAGAGCAGGAGTTAGCGCAGCCTTGTGCACTCTGCCTCTCACAATGGGAGCCTGAGGACACGGGGACTTCACCTGTCTTAGCTTTCTGGAAAAGGAATTAGCAGAAAGTGAGGAGTTGATAGACTTTTGACAACAGGAATTCAATGAGTCAGCAAACCTGTTTTTATTGGGCTGATTGCTGGTCTGCTGCTGGCAATGTCTGGCTTACTCAGCCGTGAACCAGCCCGGATTGCCCGGATTTCTGTGTTTGTTTCTCAGTTATTGATAATTCAAACATAAAGCTTCCAGAGCGTCGGATTTCTTGAAAAGTCACTCACTGTTCATTATTTTTGTTGGGTGACTAAGTGCCTTTCGCACAAAGATCTGACATCTGCATGGACAACTCTTACTTTTCGGTAAGAGCAACCGAGCTGCGTTCAATCCGAGTTAGTACTTAAGGGAAGACTGTGGAGGCTGGTGGTCCAGAAGTTCTTGGGGAAGTACAGGCTGTAGTTCAGATCCTTTTAATGAAAGAGAAGAGAGCCTGTGTGTTCACACAGCAGATTGTGGTTGATTTGGCGCATGTCCTTCTGCTGCCAGTTACAGTATGCTACCTACAAACTTCTCCCAGACCCCATGTGGCACAGTGAGATGCAAATTAAATTTTGGCTTTGATGTTCTGCTTGAAAATATAGTGAACGTTTATTCTGGTTTGGCAGAAAGGAGGAAGTAAAAGCATATAGGGTGTATTTATATTTTATTTGCACCCATTTTGTGCTGATATTGTTGTGTTATGGAGCTGGGTGAAGCTCAAACACAAGCTGTCCCGAGGTGTGGTTTGTATCCTTACTAACTGATGTTCAATAAATTCTTAAAAGCGATGGCATGTGCTGCTGCCTTCACCTGTGTTTCATTCTGCACAGGCAGGTGCTTCACTCTCTCCAAGATCTGTCAAGCTTTTCCCGCAGCCTCTCGAAGTGTCGACATGCAGATATGGGATGTGTTCTGTGAAACTGGAATCCACTAACTTGCTGAAATGCTCTTGATGCTTGTTTAGCCACCTAGTTCTCCAGGTCTGATGAATGATTACTTCACAGGGCCATCTGGACTGTTCCAGCAACAGAACATTTTGGAGGGTCAATACCAGACCGTTCGGTGAAGCAGTTAGCTCAGCGGTGCTAGCTAGGCTGGGTACTGGTGCTGTCATGATTGTGCTTGGATTTGTGAATAATACTGAGATCACAGCATTGCAGTTTGTAACTCGTTGGGAGGTTGTCCCAGTATTTGGATGCAAGGAGGTATGATTTATCCTGACCACGAGGGGTTTTTTTTCTATGCAAAAAGTAACAAAAAGGTTAATAACTTCTAGAAGCTTCTGCTGGGTGAAATTATTTTGTGGAGGAAAGCTTGGACTTGGGCTTTAGGTTGTTCGATCAATACAGTTCCTAACTGTAGGCATTAGCATCTGTATCAGACGTGACAGAAATTTGGAAACATGGGTAATTCAAGCCAGGAGCTCTTTTTGTCAGTAAAACTGCTGAGTAAATATACTATTGACCACTTTCCTTTTTCACTGAGCCAGTATAATACTTCTGCAATGAAAGCAATTCCAAAAAAAGTCTTGCGTAAGAGGATGAGAAACCTATCAAACTCCACATCTGGACTTCTGTGGAGAGTTGGCCAACCCTATATAGTTTCAAATTTCTTCTCATAGTGGAAACCCCCTTATCGCTGATTGTTCTTCCGGGGTGAATTACTTTTTTTTTTTTAATTGTGGTTTCTCTAACCAGTGATTTAGATCTGGTCATTTCTAGACTAAATGAAAATTTACTGTCCCCTATAGTTTTGCGTGAAAATGAATTTGTCCATCTCCTCCTTAATTTCTGCTCCGTTCTGAACTGGCAAGTCTGCTGCTGGCCTTCCCCTCACAGCAGAAGTGTAATGTTTGCTGTTCCAAAGAAAAAAATGTTTTCACCTCTAACCACACACATCTTGCAGTTTTCTTTGGAAGACTTCCAGCCCCTGTTTTAGAACATCATAGCTTATTTTGAACCTTCCCTATCTCTTGGATTTCATGGTCTTACCTTCTGATTTTAATTCCTTTCATCTGTTTTCTTCCAGCCCCCCTCCACACCCACCCACCCTCATCAGTTCCTTTGCTTCACCTGTTTCACCAGGAATGCTAGCTGACAGTGGGTGATCTTTGCAGACTGATGCTGCCTCTCATACCAGTGTCACCTTTTCTTTTATTGGTGATTAATCAAAATGTGTGTGTTTAAAGTGCTTTTTCAGTCAGAAGAAAAGATTCTCCCTGGCACCACCCTATTCCTTTAATTTGCCAAGTGTGCTGTGATAATGAGACAGCAGAAGTGAAATGAAATAAATAAGAGAGTAGCTTAGGTGGCAAAGGTTTGAGCACAAACCTGAAGGCCAAGCACCCCTCAGCTCTGTTACAGGGAGCTGCCTGTTTCTAAAAAGGGCAGATGACATTTGGTATCAGTGAGCCTAGTTATGCCTATAGCCTACCTGTGTGTGTGCCGAAGGAACTGTGGATCGGCTATTGTCACTGAGGAAGCACAGCTGGGTGTCACTGGTTTGATGCTTTTAAAGAACTGGGCACAATGTCTTACGGTGGTCAAAATGACATCTAGAGTTTTAGGAAGCATTTTGAAAGGAATTATGGGCAAAAAGAGGAAAATATCAGAAAGTCATATTGCTTTAAATGTGTCGTGTTGAAAGCAACCAGCTGTGTGCACTTGGACAGGGTGTGATTAAATGGTAGCAGTCATTGTCACCAGATGCTGCGCAGGCTGAAAGTAGGATGGGTTTGAAGAAGATGCACTTAAGGACTGTAGATGCGCAGCTGCAATAGTTGGGTGCTTGCACTTGAACTCTTGCTGAGCATTAGATCAGACTAAAGGAAAACAGCTTGTTCCTTTTGTAATTTCTGAATTGTGCTTAGATTCTCAGCCTGCCTTCTAGATTATTCCGTGCATAGTGTCTTCCTCTCTAGAAATCCGCAGGAATTGTGAAGTCATCTGCACTGACTGGCAATAGTAGGTATTATTAAAAGTAATTAACTGCAGGCAATATTAAAAAAAAACACAATGGTGTTCAACAACAGACATCTCAGGCTTTCTTTTATACATGGCAAAATTCTTGTTTCACTTTTGCACACAGAAACAAAATGCATATTGGCCGACCCAGAAGTTTCCATGGCAGTCTGTATAATTTCTGAAGGACCCGTTTCCTGTGGAGTCACTCATAATACCCTGTTATAAACAAGAATAAATGCAAAGTTTGGAATAACTCTGCAATATCAAGCCAGGGCTGGGTGTAATTTTCCTGGGATTTTCCCATCTTATGTGATAACAATGTAAGAAATGCAAATCATTTCCAGAATGGAAGCAATCTATAACCAACAGACAGTAAAGCGTGGATAATGTGTCTGTCACCTGACACATAACCAGGATGTTTGCATTAGTTAGCATTCGGCACAGACACAGACGTGGAGGCCAGCAAACCAGTGTTTGTATTCTCTATTCTTCTAAGGAAAAGTATTTTTCAGGGACTTTCCAGTATTTCTTTCAGTGACTTCCTCTATGATTTCCAGCATTTATACATTAGAGAGAGATAGACTTTTGGTATTGTAAGAATCGTTAACAGTGAAACCCGAGGGAACAAATTACAGTTTGTGATTGAAAAGACTCTTGTATCAAGAGCAGACCTACAGCAACCAGGCACAGGAGCGGGAGTTGGAGGATGGGGAGATGACACGAGGTTGTTGCTTGGTTATTCGATTGTTGTTACTGTCCTCTTGGCCCCAGACTGAAATTGTTGGTAAAAGGAAAAAGTGAAAGTGGTTTGGAAGGAAGATAAAGTAAGGGACCAAGAAAATAGCTGAGGATGGAAAGGACACGTGAACACCTTTGCTACATTTTGTTGCAGGGAGGGCAGCAGAGGAATGAATGGAGGAGGGTGATGAATACGCAGGGTGGCTCTAACATGGAATGGCCCTCTGACGAGGTTGTAGAAATACAGTTTAAATCCCAAATGAAGTGGCCAAGGGGAGCAGAAGCTTAGATAAGTCTGGGAAAAGGAGAAGATGGACACGAACATGTAGCTAGCTGCAGTGAAATCTCAGGCTTCTTTCTTTCATTGTGGTGCAGATGTCCTGACTCTACTCACTGCCTGTTCAGCTGTGTGTTACACAGGCGTGCGTGTGCACACACAAACACACACACAGCTGCTTGCTGAACAGTCTGTGTTTCTCCTGTGGCTTCTGCATGGCCTGATAACTGGAGGGCCCCTGGGCACATTGTTTAGGGTTCAAGAGGCTGAACACCTCAGTCTGACGCCAAAATAATGTGGGTCGAGGAGAGGACTGACATCAGTCTTACTGCGCAGGGTCCTCAAGCGGAAGCAAGCCAAAGGTAGCTCTCTTACTTTATGATCACAAAGGCAGCTGGCAGAAATCCTTCTGCAGTTTTAAGAATATCTGGATCATAGGTTAAAGTGAAATGAAAGTGTGCGTGCCTGAAAGGAACAGGTAAACACCAGTTTAAGATTGCTGGAACTGTCATGCAGCAGGTATCTCTTGTGCCTGTTGCTACACGGGCAGCTTAATCCGACCAAGACATGCTGCTGTTTTGTCACATAGCTACTTACTTTCAGCCAAAACTGAAAGTTCTTTCAAAGCTCTTTCAGCCAAAGACTGTTTGCTGCCTGGTGGGATAAATTATTTCTGCTGTAGAAAAGATATGGAAATGTATATAGAAACATACAGATTTCTCGTTGCTTCAGAAAGAGAGTACATACGTTATCTGATGGGTAGGGATTCACTTCCATTCCAACTGCTTTTATTCCTATTAGAAAGCAGGAATCTGTTGAGTTTTGTTTTTTTTTTGCCATATTCTGTGTAAGTACCATTTACTTGGGGCTATATCTAGTCAGTCTCCATTGTGTATTCTGTTTCCTCTGTGAGCTTTTCGGTTTTCATGGAAATGCTGGTATTTGCAGCAGGAAGAGGTACACGTGGATGCCTGCTGGATCTCCTTCACATATGGGTTCAAGTGTCTGTTCCTGATCAAACAGGACCAGGCCCTGAATGGGTATCTCGTAGATTTCAGGTTTCCAAAACGCTCAAATGCTCTCTTGCATTTGTCTTTTCTCGTATCCAGGGAAAATCCCTGGAAATCTTAACCCCTTTCCGCTCTCAAGAGAAGAAGCAGGCCTGCTTCCTTGCATCGTTCATCCCTTGATTATGCACTGAGCAGACCGCTGGGCAACAGGTCAGGGCAGAGCAGCTCTTGCTCCGCACAGATGGTAACTGGGGTGCTAACCCCGTTCTGTGGTGGTGACGTGAGGAGGGCTCTTTCTTCCCTTTTGCTCTGGGAGTGGTACTGAAGCAGACAGGAAAATAGAAGCCGTGTTTTCAGATCAACTAAACCTGATCTGGTTGGTCACGCATGCTGGATTCTCCAGAACACAGAACATACAAAATGCCCAGTGGGTCCATGCTGCGGTCCATGCAGCCCAGTGCCAGTGGAGATGTGGTGGTGACAGTGTGAAGCATCATGGTTTGTCTGCCAGAATCCTTCCTCAGTGTTCATACGCGGTATGAGTGCTTCTCTCCCAAAGGGTCCGAGCATCAGCTCCTGTGCACGGTGGGGAGGAATAGCTGCACCTTTTAAAAGAGGCAGGCGTCGAATGCTCCGCGTTATGATCAGAATAGGAGGCACTTGCCACACAAGGGCAAATGCTTGATATTTGGTTACCCAAAGTAAAGGTCACAAATTCCCATTTTGATAGTCAAATAGTGGCTGTTTGATGCCGTAAAGATTTACAGCTCTGGGGCTGATCTGGACACTGTCAGTGTTTAGGCGTCTGAGGGTAAAATTCTCTTGTCTGTAAGGTGCTTAAGTAAGGAGCCTTGCCCTATGGCCCACCAAGGACTGGGAATAGCCTGAAGAGAGGAGAAGGAGCATTTTATCCTTCCCAAAGAGTTTATTATTCCATTCAGGAGTGTTGGTTTACCGTAACAAGCTGAGTTATGGTACCCTGTACTAAAAATGTGTATTTCAGCTCCAGAAATCAGTCTGAGGTGGCAAAAATGAAACAGACTGTTTCCAAATAAAGCAAATGAAAAAGTAAAATAACAAGCAGATAACAAAAAGGTTTTTGTAGAAAACATTTAATAATGTGTTGTTAGGAACAATTACACTCTCACAAGCAAATTCACAAGCTGCAATTTTTTTCCATTAGCTGACTGAGCTGCTAATTAGACATACAACCAAGTCCCTGTCCAGAGCAATGGGATTGTGAGTAGTTCTTAAGAAATAAATAGTAAGAATGGAAAAGCTAGCAAGAATTAAATAAATTATCATCATTTTCTCCATTGTAGAGAAACGATTCAATAAATACATTTATAAATAGCGTAGAAATCACAAGAAATAAATACCAAACCCACGGTCTTACAGATTCTGTAGGCTAGATTTCTAAAGTCAGAAATCACAGTTTGCAGACTAGCCACAGGGTGACTGTGGTTCAGGAAACTGTTGTTGACACAACATACTAGTGTGCTCCAGGGGAGCAAGAGGAATTATCGGTTTGCTGGTGTAATAGCAAAATAGTAAGCCTTAGCGTACATAAGCTGTGCTGTAAGTGCATTGCACTTGACTAGTTGTGTTTGGCTGAAGTGGCTTCCGAGGGTTCTTCATTTCCTTCAGCAAGCCACTTCTCTTATTCAGCGTCTTCAGTGTCAGTGAACAGACAACGTGTCCCACACACAACACTAACCATTTTGAAAAACTTTCTTAAATAGATGCAGTCAAATAAATAAATAAATAGATTGATAAATAAGTTCATACACAATGAACAGAACACTGAGGCAGGTGGTGGAAGGTGGTACACAGCCTGAATGATGCTTTTCCCACATTTTCCTCAACGGAGGAGTGGCAGCAGTTCCCAGATTTTTTCTGTCTTGGTGTTTCTTAGAGCGGTGAGTCGGAGTTCAGTTGAGCCCTGTTAAGAGATGAGGGAAGAGGATAATTTCAAAGGAGGTTCGAGAATTATTATCATTGCTTAACATTGCACAAATAGTTAAGGATCAGTGATCTGTTTCCAACTCTATGTGCTATCCTGAGGCATGTTTCGAAAGCAGTTACTAAAATCCCGCTGTGTTAATGTCTGGTGCCCAGCTAGGAAACATCTGGAGCACAAGTTTCTGCATTAGGCACATCAAGAAACTCATTAACCCAGAAATATGAATTGTTAACATATGATACAGCAAGAAAAGGGAAGATCATTTTTTTTAAGCCTTGTTTTTCAAAGGGAGCCAAACACTTTTGTGTTCCTTCCCTCCAGATGGAGTTGCCGGTACTCAAACATTTAGTAGTGACGTATCGGCTTGAACAAGGACCCTGCAGCAGGGTCAGAATGATTAAGACTAATTCTATAATTAAGCAGCAAGTTTCCTTGTTCTTTAAATCTCATTAAGAGAAAATGGAAAGTATCACTAAGAAATATTATGAATTGGCTTTTTTTGGGGAGGTTTGCCACTCAAATGTCCAAATTGAGAGGGAGTGGGACTTACTTGGCCAAAATTGCCTTTATGATCAGCTGTACCCAGGGAGCAGTGGGCTCCAAGCACACCTCTCTGCCGTCCTTCAGAGTAGCTCTGCAAAACGGGGAAAAAAGAAAAGTCAGGAAACTACTACACGGATTTGTTTTATTCACAGAAAGTAATATTGCATTTGTTTATTAGTTAGTATAAATTCATCCCCATCTCTTCTAGGTTAGACTTGGCCATTTTGTTATGTGTGTTCCCCAGCTGAGGAGAGTAAAACCATCCAGAAGTTGTGTGGGTCTGTGTGCCAGCTCTCAAAGCAGTCACACGTTCCCAGAAATCTTTCTCAATGTACATGGCTGCTTGTTCTGGATTTGTTTGCATTAGTAAAGATTTCTTACACAAAGACTGAAACTTCCAGGGGTAAAAAGGAGTTTTGGCAGTACAAGTCCTTCCTCCATGCTATTCAAGACCAGACTAGTTTCATTGTTCCCCTAAATCTGCTTGTGGGAACTTAGTTTTTCTCTCTTGAGACTGACGCCGACTTTTAATGGCAGTTTCACCTGCCTAATAAATGCAGGATTTAAGCTACATTACTGCCTCATGTCTTCAGAACTGACCAGTCCTTGAAATCCATGTTCTACCACCAGAAATATTGCATAAGTCCCATAACGGATAAATAATGATCAGTTCAGGAATATGCAAGGTCATACAGATGATGAAAAACATGCTGTATTGCTGAAACCCATCTCTCTCAAAAGAATAACCGCATCAGACTACATCACATCAACCCGCTGTCGTTCTTGTTGTGAAGTTTAAACGCCCTCGTGAGCAGCAGCAGGGTGCAGAGTGTAGGGGAAGAAGAGGGAGGCTCTCCCCGAGCTACTTACATGACTTCAACGTTCTTGCAGTGGGGGCCGCTCTGTGTCAGCTTCACATCCTGGATGGATTTAGGAGGGATGAACTTTGAGTGAGTGGCTATGCACTGGCACCGGAGCTCGGTTCCCATCCTTGCCACAGCCCTGCCTGTGAGCAGAAAAGGAAGATTGAGGTTTGAGAGGCGGTCTTGTCATCACTCTATCAGAGATAAAGCACGGCTGCTCTGTTTTAACAACATTCATTATTGAAGTACTGCATAAATGCTCCCCTCCCGGTATAAACATCAGCTGCTTATTAGTTTCAGAGGAGCTGATGCCCAAGTACATTTAGAACTAGATCACACATCTTTTAAAATAACCTATTTTGTGGTTACTTGTACTGACCACACTGTACATTCAGTTGCATCGTTCTAATATCTGGACGAACAAACTGGCAGCTGTACAGAAGACAGTGCCCTAGATGTTTTCATTAGTTGGAGGCTCATCCATTCTTATATGTTTGTGTTGTTTGTTCTCTGTTCCCAGCTGTGTGTGACTTGCATGAGGCAGTATGATCATTCAGTGACAAATATGAGATCACAGACTGTCCTGTGTGCGGGAAGGCAGAGAAACATTCAAACACTTAAGAAGATCCCATCTTTAGCCACATGCACTTCAAGGGAAACATTGAAACAAAGCAAAGTGAAGTTCCATCCTTAAGATTTTTCCCACAAGATGTCAGTAACTCTTCAGTACAAGGTCTAAGTGGGTAGATTTCTGACTGAAGAGAAGTTGCTGAAGGTCTCTCAAAAGACACTAATTTGCTTAAACAAAAATAAAGCTACCTCTCTGCGAGGACACGCGTCTTGGCAGATGCCTGCGCAATACGACAGCTGTGGGGATCTTAGGAGGGATTCACTTACCTTGAGACACAGCCGCTGAAATCAGGACAAGAGCCAGCACAGCCAGGAGTTTGCCGTTCATGATCAGACGGGAGTTTTTCGCTGGGTTGTTTAGCCGGGGTTCTGTGGAGCAGGGACCTCTCTTGTCCTGGAGGATTGCTGATGCCTGCTGTGAGGATCCATCGTGCTTATATACCGTTCTGTGCCCCGCATGTGTGCTCTGCTAGCATGTAGATTGCGTGAGAGGAATTTCCCAGATGCAGTAAAAGTGAGTCACATGACTGTTGTGAAACTCCTTCCTCGGTGACGAGGAGTTATTCTGCCAAGAACGATATAATATGTTAATTTATTAAAATATGTAACTAATAGCCGTGCATTCCAATTTCTTTTGTAATTTTTTTACTTTTTCTACTGCATACCCTGATTTGGCAGTATAACTTTATGATGGTTTTAGTTAGGTTTATGTTATAACTTTTTATTATTTTCTTCAGAGTAATAACTGTTCTTTGTAGGGATGCCAGATACTTAATTTCTTATCTCTGTTTATGCTGATAGCTTCCACTTATCTGATTTTAAGCAACTGGAGTGGAAATCGGGCAGTGCTGAAATCCCTGAAATATATTTTAATGTCTTTTCCACAGTCTTTTTCAGTGACCCTAGGTTTTAACTAAGGGAAATGACATTAAGCACTTCTGTACACATTCCCATTAAAGAGCCTTGTTGCATGTATGCTGAGGGTTTATTTTCTGTGGCCAGTAGAGATGCTACCTTGCAAGGGAAGACTTGGGCTCAAACGCTGATCTGTTCTGGAACAAAACTCGTTTTTTAAGCCATCTGGAGTGCACATGATTAGAAGAAGCCGTTCTGTTTTGGTGCTGTAAAAAGGTTGGCCTTTTGACTGGGATGACTTTTGCTGCTTGTCGTCTCCGACCTCATAGCTTCACATTTCTGTGATCCATGGATTTATAGAGGTACTTCTCCCTACCTCTGAGGAGTTCATAAAATCTCAGTTATCCTTAGCATATAAAACTAAAATATAAAAAAATAAATTATAAAATTGTAAAATATAATTTATTTATAATAGTGATTTAATAGCTTGTTCATAATTTATAATTTCCACCAAGTTTGTCTCTTCTACTTCTTACGGAGCATTGAGTCAACAAAAGATACCGGTTTTGACTCCTAACGGTGCTTCTCCTTAGCTGTGTGTCTTAGAGAGCGTTACAGAAAAATACATGTAGTTCTCTGAAGGCATGAAACAGGAGGTGATTTTACTGGGTACTGAAGGTTATGTTTTATTGTTTATATTGTGTTATGTTGAATATGTTATGTTAAATTAGCAGAATGGTTTCACTGGTGTCGAATTCTAGATGTTGAAGCTTTAACCAGTTTACTTTGAACGAGGTTTTGCTGATTCTTTTGGGATCTCTCTTTCTCTCTGTATCTGCATGTGCATGCACACATAGAGGGTAATTAAATGTGATTAGGGATCCCCCTCTTCTGAGTTACTATTTGTAGCTTTATTATCTAATTTTGGTGTGTGCTGAACTGTCATTAATGCCTGGGGCAAAAAAAAGAAAATTCCCCCTCAAATCCCCAAGTGAAACAAATGACCGCTTGTCCTCCTTACACTGGACTCAGCTATTTCCTGAGTGTGGCAGTAACGGATCTGCAGAAATCCCCAGGTCAAAAGGGAAGCCAAGAGCCTGCTCCACCTATATGATTAACCCTGCCCCTGAGCTAAGGGTAAGTATCTGCCTGAGAGAGCAGGATATCTGCAGTGAAGTAAAAAATCCGCTATGTTTTCTGAGAGCTGAAACATCTCTTCTGCCTCCACTTTTTCTCTGATATGACAGTTTCATCGGGACTGTGTACAGAGGGTGTCATAGGGACGGTAGCAGCGTAAAAAGGTTGAGACCTGAGATGAAGCCCAAGGGCCAGGCACTCCTAACCTGTGTTCCTGGGAGTGCCGTGCTTCGCCCAAGCTCTCCCTACTTCCCTGCAATGCTTTGCCCAGAATCTCGTCCCAGCCCTTGCCTGTGGGAACCCCAGATCCATTGTGTGATTTTGGCAGTGTGTTTTCCCCGCCGGCCATCAGAGGTGACTTGTGCAGTTGGAATTGCTGCTCCTTTTGGAGGATAACGTCATGGTCTGAGCTGATACCGCCGCAAGCAGAGACCTTCCATGCTTAACCCTGTTAAAAGCACATTTGTAACGAACAAAACAACAGTTACGCAATAGTCTGATTACTGAAAGGCTGCTGAAAAGGGAACCAAATGCCTCCCTTCCCTGTGTTTCACAGCAGGGTATAGGATGTGTTCTCTGTACTGCAGGATGGAAACTAGTGTTTTGGGTTTTTTTTCATGACTCTGCCTTGTCTAATGAACACAAAAGTCAAAAGGGAATCTTTTGGGATCTTGGCTGGGATTGTTTAGAGTCTCTCAAGTAGGAAAGGACACCCGAATGCAAGGGACACAAATGCGGGATGGGGCAGAGCTGGGCTCCAGTCCTTTGCTGTTTTGGGTCGCCCCAGTTTCAGGGGAATGCTCCAACCTCTGGACTGAGACAATTACTCTCTAAGAAAATTAAGAGTCTGTCTTTTCTTAGACAAATTCAGACCTCTAACTCGAGAAGTTGTGCACACAAGAACCCAGAGGCCCGGGACACAAAATTTTCCCTGGAATGAGGTTTCAGCCTGAGGAAGGTGAACTCTTGTCAACTCCTGTCTCCTGTGTGTCCTCACTACCAGCCTACTCTTGTTCCCCAGGGAAAAAATCCCATTGTCTTCTGAAGCCACCTCCGCAAAGGGCTTGGCATTCGCCTGCCATTCCACTTGACCCACGGAGAGTGGAAGGGACAAATACAGGGCTTGGGAAATAATTGCTTCCATTGCTCAAAAACGGGGCACAATGTTGTGCAAACACTTGTGGAAGTTCACAGTGAGGTGAAGCATAGCAAGCAGGTAAGTAAAAGGCAGAATGTCTCCTAAACATCTGGGGTTTCTCTTGCTGTATGGGGAAGTGGTAACAAAGAATGAAGAAGAGCTTAGCTCAGTTGGTGATTTTTTTTTTCCCGAGTGTCTAAATATAGGTGGTTATGTACCCTTGGTCAGATCACAGCAAGTGCTGGACTTTCCTAAATTCCTCTGGAATCACAAAAGTGCAGTGCAGCTTTTTAGTCAATTGCCTTTTATTTTATGTATTTGTAAATACAATAGTGTAAGTACATATTTATTTATGTGTTTCAGCTCTGCTTGAAAGCAGTCAATTCTTTATTGTAGTTTTCGGTTAAGAACTGTTTTGGGTTAAATGAACATTTCATTTGATTCAATTCAATAAGAAAAGTCTTTGACGGTATTAATATAAAGTACCTAGTAATACTAGAAAATAATACATTAATATTTGTGATAATACGAACATAAAATGTTGGCAAAAATTCACAAATATTAATATTAAAAATAAATTTTCGTTTACTTGCTATTAACAGAGGAGATACTAAATCCAACTAGAGAATTGTTAGGAACCAGCAGCTGAGTTTTGAAAGGCTCTATGAAGGCTGCATTCATTGCTTCAGTATTATTTCCCTTTCATGAGTTTGGCAGGAAGCGTTTTCTTCCTGCCCAGCTGACTGTGGAAATAAGATATGGAAGTGGCGGGAGGAAACACATGGTAAATTTTAAGAAGTTCATGCTGGGAACTTTTGATTAAATTAGAAGAGGTCAGTAGACGTCATATGTGTCGTGCATTCATCTCTGACTTTTTAAAAGTCCGTTGCTGTTAGCTTACTGCCTGCTTAAACCACACGCAATGTAGCAGGTGTCAGCCCGAGACTTCCTGGCAGTGCAGTTGCAGCAGGGTATGCAGAGAGGTGGAGAGTTTCTCTGCAGCGCTTGGGTGAACATCGGTAGGTAGCCTGCCTGTGAAAAAAGTGGGAAAATGTAGACGTCTGAATCTGGAATAAAAATATCCCGGTTAGTATCATGGATGAGATATGTTTTGCGTAAAAGCTGTCAGATATAAACTTGCTCATCCGTTGGATCTCAAGCCTATGGATATGTCAAACATGGCTGTTTACCAAAACTTGTGGCGGCTGTGCTGGGATGGAACAATGGGTGGATTTAATCTGTGTGAAAATTCAGATTTGCTCTGGGTGGGGGTTCCAGTGAGGGTCCGTCTCTCTCAAAAACAAGACTGTTCTGAGAGTTTCTTACATGTCTGTTTGCAGTCTGATGTTCTGTCTAGCGTGTTGCTATCCCCAAGAGCTGGAACTCTCCTCTCCCACCCTGGGGCTCAGGAGATCACACTCCACAGGGGGGTCACGGTATTTCTGCCTGCAGACCTCCACTGGTCTATCTGGGCTGGTGATTGCTGTTAGAACCTGCGACTTAGCACTTTCTGACCTCAGAATGTAGATTCATAGTGCAAGGCAAAATCATTAAGAGAAAACATCTTTAACACCTTTTTTTGACTGGAGAAAGAAAATAACAATAAATGAAATGGGAATTAACACATTAAGCCAGTGTTTAGTCTTACAAACACTCTCCTGGGCCCTTGAGCAGTAACATTTAACATAATAAATCATCTAAGCTGCAAAATCCTTTTGCAAAGCAAACAAATGTGGTCCATGTAGTATCAAGTAGAACTAATACAAGAGAAAAAAATTTGAAAAAAAAATCCCATTATATTAAAATAAATAATCTGGTCTTTTCTTCAGAAAGATGACTTCTAAACTTCTTTGTCTATAGATGTGTATGTATCTCTCTGCCTGCCTCTTCCTATCTATAAGTGGAAACTGGATCACAATAAATATCACTTCAGAAATAATACAGGTAGTTCAGTGTCTCTAATTATAGCAGCTCCCTTCTGAAAGCCGTTAGCCCATAGTCATTAGGCTACCCTGAGGCTGGCAGTGACTGAGGGCTGTTGATGAGACATCGGAAGCGGCTCACAGGAGGTAGGTGTCATTTTTCTGGCAGTAGTAAGGAGTCTGTGCTTAGTGGCTTCCAGCTGCGCTACAGGTACACCCCGTCAAATACTGTTTAGTTAAAGTCAGTTATAAACACTCTCTATTTCCTTCAGGCAGTCACATTTTAATCGTCATTCCCCCTGCCAGTGAGTGGCATGTCTCATAGGTGATTTTAAAGATATACTGCCAAAAAAGATTATTCTCTGAGTACTCCTAGAAAATGAAGTCATCTTTGATCTTTGTAGAACACATGAATGACTACAGCTGTCAGGAGCAGAGGGTGGAGAATCTCTGCCTCTTTCTCAAAGGTGGTTCTTTCATGGAGAAATGGATGTGAATTCACTTCTCACTTTTGAGACGAAGAGACCTGGTTTGCTTCATCACTTCTTGTAGGGGGCATTTGGTCACCTATGCTGCACTGCCTTAAACCTTTCCCACCGCTGCTCTGTCTTCCTGAAGATGGGAGCCAGGGCTGCACAGTGCGCTGCCCGTGGGTGAGTCATGCAGTGACACAACAAATGTCAGTCCTTAGTTCTTCGTTCAAGCCCCAGTAACTCCTAACTTGGGAGTGGGTTCTGTTCCTACACATTCTCATCAGCAAGTGTTTCTTCTCATTTCATATCCTTGAAAAACTCCAAGGTGTACTTTTCCTTGATTTTTTTTTAATCGGTGATTCAGTATTGCCTCTGGCCCTGTAATTAGATGAAGTATCAAGTGAATACAGTAATTAATTAATGAAACAATTACCATTAGTACAAGGTACAGGGAGAGCAACAGGTGCTTACAAGTTGTTAATGACTTATTGTTCCTGAATCAACCAATTGACATGTGTGCAAAGACAAAAAAATCCTGTGTTTGCACGAGTACTGCTCCAGCAGAAAGGACTGCCGTTGCGCCTGTGTCCAAACTGAGCAAAGCAGGGACCCAGTTGTCCCCATTTACAGCAGTGAAAGCTAGTAATGCCAGCTGCAGGTGTAAATTATCATAGAATCATAGATTCACAGAATGGTCTGGGTTGGAAGGGGCCTTAAAGCCCACCCAGTGCCACCCCCTGCCATGGGCAGGGACACCTCCCACCAGCCCAGGTTGCCCAAAGCCTCATCCAGCCTGGCCTTGAACCCCTCCAGGGATGGGGCATCCACAGCTTCTCTGGGCAACCTGGGCCCCTGCCTCACCCTCCGCACAGGAAAACATTTCTTCCCAATATCTCATCTAAATCTCCCTCTTTCAGCCTAAGTCCGTTACTCCCTGTCCTGTCCCTGCACACCCCGATCGAGAGCCCCCCAGCTCTCCTGTAGCCCCCTTTCAGCACTGGAAGCTGCTCTAAGGTCTCCCCGGAGCCTTCTCTTCTCCAGGCTGAACACCCCAACTCTCTCAGCCTGTCCTCGCACGGGAGGTGCTCCAGCCTCTGAAATTATACCCAGAAAGAGGAAGTGAGTCTTTTAGAGCTGGATTTTTGGAAATGACAAACACTCTCACTTGGTGCGGACGCTTAGGTGCATCATACCATAGCCTTCTGGGGGTTAACACACGGGCTGTGTCAGAGCTGGGAAAGTGTTTTACTCCTCAGGCGTTTAGAAACATAGACTTAGAGAGAACCGTTGGAAAGAGTTAATAATGCCTGAAGAGAGAGAACATTTTCATGCCAAGAAATTAAAATCTGCCTTCTAACAATAGCTTTCAGCTGCAGCTGTGCTAGTAAAGAAAACAACTTACCTGGCTGAAATAGGCTTTACGATGAGCCGGACCCGGGGAGCAGTGGGTTCCAAACACACTTGTCTGCCAGCTCTCCGTGTAGCTCTGCCAAGAAAGAAACAAAGCAGCTAAGGCTAGATGGATGCCTCACTCTGCTAATATTTTGAAATTTATCTTATTTGGCAATTAAGTACCTGGAGGACATGGTACAAACTTCTGTTTGTTAAAGTTGTTTGATATTTTCCAACTAGTAGTTCTGAGAGAACTAGGGAAAAATAATTTTCCTGCATTTTTTGTAAACTTGGCCATTTAATATTTTTTTTTTTAATGAAAGATGTCAGTGTAGCTGCTTGTGATGCAATCTTTTTAATGAGCCTAATGAGTTTTTGATTGGGTTTCTCTTCTCTGGTTATAGTTTAGCAGATCTTTCAGGAACTTAATTATCTTGGAAACTTTTTCTGTTTAGCTCAAACCTGGCTGAAATTGCCAATTACAGGTGGGGTGGAATTGGATGACACGCAATGCAGCACAGACGGTTTGATTGTACAAGTGTTATTTGCTTATGAAACCATTGGGAAAACAAAAACCTGAAAGCTGCCTTCTGTTTACATGAGTGTGAATAGTCCCTGGTGCCACTTTAAATGAAGCTTACCGCATCTTTCACTCGGTACTCACGTGGATTGTGCAGTTGAAGTTCCACACTCCTCACACGGGAAAATCCTCACAGGGAGGAGTGGCACAGGGAACAACTCGTGGCACTTCAGACTGCCACCTGCAGACCCAGTCAGTGGAAATTGGTTCAGTTGTGTCAGCGGGATCGAGATTAAATCTTTGATTCTTCATTGTCTAAATTATTCATGTCCTGAATGTCTTGCGGGGATCTCAGTCTCTCCTCTGATGTTGGTCATAATTAAGATGTTAGCATGGAGGGACTTCTAAAAGACTGTGGAAGTGGCGTGTGGCAGTGCCAGGAAACGAGCTCGTTGCTTTGGGCAGGAGGCCCCATACCTTACACTGCGTGTCTGGGAGGCTTTGCGAGGGCTCTGTAATTCCACCCAAAGTAAATCAGTAACGAGGGTGTGAAATGCCAAGTCACTTCCTCCTATTGAAAGCAAGATGCTGTTTTGCAAAAGTGCTCACAAGATTTCCACATTTTTGCAGCGAGGTCCTCTTTGGCTCCATCTCGCATTCTGAATAGCCTTGGGAGGGATGAACTTGGCGTGAGTGCGTACGCACAGGCGTTGGAGAGCGTCGTCCTCTGTCTTCAGCAGGGCCCTACCTGTGGAACAAAAGTGGATTGTCTCTAGGGAAGTGAACAATCCCATTATTTGCTCCTACAAAGCACAGAGTATTCTCTTCTGTCAGCCTTATTCGGACATTGATTTGCTGAAGACTTTGAGATAAAATTAATTGCATCTGCACAACAGCAGCGGTTCTGTTTTCAGAGCTGCTGGTATGCGGATGCATTTAAAGTTCAACTTGGATCTCTGAGTGAAAATCCTTGGATGTTTTCTTTGTGCATTTGTGCCTGGCCAGATTCAACACCTAA
The DNA here is from genome assembly GCA_011057875.1 of Pterocles orientalis. Taxonomy (NCBI): domain Eukaryota; kingdom Metazoa; phylum Chordata; class Aves; order Pterocliformes; family Pteroclidae; genus Pterocles; species Pterocles orientalis. The sequence continues at coordinate 518,124 of WKFP01015015.1, forward strand.
ATTGCATCAGTTGAACAAAGTAGGTTAACGTCATCGACTACGTCCACATATTCTTTCCTACTTTCTGCCATCATCGCCTGCTCATATTCTTTATTTTCTTCTGCAAATTGCATAATTTTTGCTTTGAGGAAGCAGTATCATTAACCTGCCTACCAAGAATAAAAGTACAAACAGGAGAAAGTTATCATCTGGAAAAGAAGAGATGTGTGGACACATCTAGAAAAGAGGTCCTGTCTTAATTCAAACCTTTCTTAAAAACTAGGGCTAGGCATAGATTATGGCATGTGCAAAAACTTTTACCTGCTGTAATTGCTGCAACTTTTCGTCTCCATCTTATGGACTGTAATTTGATAAGACTCTAATGACGTTATTTAGCCAATGTCTTATGAAGGCAAGACATAACTAGTTTCTCCTGTTCTCAGAAACGCTTTTGTCATTTTCAGTTTGGCTAAAGGGATTTAGATGCCTAATTCTGCACTGAAAAGTGTCTCTAGTCACCGAACGGGAAAAGATGAGCTTAAAATGACTCAGGCATTGTCACCTAAGTCACTTTTAAGCTCTTCTGAAAATTTCGTTTGTTCAGAACATGAAAAGAGAAAGTATCTGACAGTGAGAGTTGTAACAACACCTGATTAGAATAAGCACTTAGGAAGTTACTAGTTTTTCTTTCTAACCTCATGCATCTAGAATAATCACAGGTGTTTAAACCAGAAGATAAACACATGGAATAAGTGAAATCTCTCGCGTATTCTTCAGGAATCCATTTCTAGAGTGTGTATTGTTTACTCATTGGGATACTGGATATTCTTATTTTTGTCAGGTGAAAAAAAAGTGGTCTCAAGGAAAGAAATTGGACCAGACTGTGATTTGATAAAACACATTGTCCATTTGAATGTCATTACTGTGCTAAAATGAAGAAAGCAGTTGTGTTTTGAATAGAAGGAGCTTGCCAAATGAGAGCCTTGGTGTTGTATGCAGGGGAGATGGCGTTTGTCCTGGACACAGATAGCTCACTGCGGAGCAGGACAACACTTCGGGTGTGTTAGCTAGGACTGTTAACTGGTGAGAGCTGGCTGGATTGTTAAGTGTCTCGATGTAAAAATGTTTAGCCAAGAGAATTAGTGATACCCTGGTGTCCGAGTTGAGCTCTGAGAGACAGTATTAGCTCTTCCTTGGCTGTGATTCAGCTCCCAGTCACTTGACTGGGTTTTTGCAGGTGACAAAGGTTACACACTTACCGTAAGTACTGCCTCTCCTTTAGGACACACACATACTTTCATGGGTGTGCACGTGGAGTGGTTCTTCCCGACCTTTCCCCATTCTCAGCTGGTATTTCTGACATGATTACCTCCAAATTAGATTTCTGAAAGAAGCCAGCTTGTAAAAATCACTTGGAAAACAGGAAGGCTTAGTATTGTAAGACAAGTCTGAACAAAACCTGTCCCCTGGAGAAACTGTCTCCTTTCCGTTCTAGGGGAGCACTAACGCAGTGCTGTGGGACAGAGGCAGAGATGGGCACAGGGAGCAAAGTATGGTTGGAATTGTTGTCATCTTGCTCAAGAGTTTGCTCAAACAGTACCAGAAACTCCCTTTTTATCTTGCACTATGAGCAAACATGAGCTGTTCCTGCAGAATATGGAGTGGCTTCTTATAGGAAAGGGCTGAAGTAAAACAAATATCAAAACATTTATCTTCAGTGGAATTAGGGAGGATGCTCAGTGACTTTCTCAATCTTTATCAGGTTTCCCTGCTTATTTAAGTTAATCAAAAACCTTGTTCAGTGCCAGATTCTCAGCTGACATGCTGTCTGAGCACCACCACTGCTGTGGCCTCGGAATTTCTGTGAGTAACCATTATTTCTGTATGAATTTCTATCTGTGAATTTTATCACCCAGACCTCTGAAAACACTGAGTCTGGCATGGAAAGAGGAAGAAGCTCCATAATTTGTATATTTCCTCCTACTGGAAACCGTCTGCACTCAAGAGAGGCAAGAATTTGCTGTGGTAATTATCTGCTGCCCACAACTGAGCTGCCACTTGCCCTTCTGAGAACCCACCAACTGATACAAAATGAGAGAAAATACATCCTCTTTCTCAGTTCTGTATTTAAATAAGGAAATCAATAACACAATATGGAAGTGAAAACATATCAACAAGCTTTTATTAGGTAAATAAACATAAATCTTTCCCATGAATTAATAAATAAATAAATATTGAAGACCAACTACATTCTTATTGAAAAGTAAATAAATATGCAAAAGTAAATAAATAAATGTATAAATAATTAAAGTGCTTTTTTTTTTTTAACCCAAAGATGGCATTAAAATACGTGTTTAACCTTCACAACACTGATTTATAGTATCTTGAAAAGGATGGCACAAAACTGATGCCTCAGAATTTTGGCTTCTTAGTTTTGCAAGCCCCCCTCCTCCGGTCAGAAGCGCACTGTGACTGGCAGTGACCTAGGGACAGTTGATGCTGCCTATCCATGCTTTCTGGAGCGAAGGAGTCGCTGGTCTTTTCCTGAACTGTTGGCAAAAAGGGAAGGCGTCCTTTAGTGAATCTCTGCTGAGAGTGTGCTGCACAGATCCAGCTGTGTTCAGCAAAAATCTCTCCCGAATCACCTCCATCTCCTTCCACAAGCCGTTTTTTCTGCCTGCTTTTCCTGGTGTCAGTGGTTTCTCTCCCACATAACAAGACCTCTTTGAAAGAGTTAAAGTACTGTTTGCAGCTAACTACAAGAACAGGGAATTCATACTCTCTAGGTGCTGTTAAAAGCGTGACTGTGGGAGGCAGGAGGAGGTGAGCTGACAGAAGCTGAGCGGCTGTCTCTCCCATTTTTGCTTTCCTGGAGCAGTTGGGACATTTTTCTCCTCCTTAGGACACTGTCTCAGATTTGGCATTTGCCCTAGAAAGAAAGAAAATGGAAAAGGAGACAATTAGAACTTGTGCATGAAACGGGTATCACTCACTGGAATCAGGTGAAATCAGCCACGACGGGTTTCTGCTGCTTTGTCTTGGGCCTGATTTTTCACCCACTCATCTAAATGCCATTAGTTTTGAAAAACTGATTGTTGCTTTCTACCATTGTAAGCCAAAAAAAAGGTCTGGATTTCCTGAGTGCTGGAGCTGCAGGTTTTCAGTATGCTTGTGCACATCCACATGGGGTGTGTGCCACAGTACGGACTGAGCCGAATGCTGTCCTTAAAGCTCAGAGCAATCCCAGTGTTTGTCCCAGTCAGTGAACACAGACGGTAGCAACTGCCTGAGGAGACAGTTTGTGAATGCTTTACGCTGTGCATGTTTGCTAGCTCATTTAAAATACCATTTTTTCAATAAGTCGTGTGCTCATTGCAAAGAAATGACTCACTTGTCCAGAATCGCCTTGATGATCAGCTTCACCCAGGGAGCAGTGGGGTCCAGGCACACTTCTCTGCCGTCTGTCAGGGTAGCTCTGCAACAGAGAAAAAAGGAAGGGAAAAGGTCTGCTTAGTGAATTCCAAGGCAATTTCCCTTTTCTCTGATAACATCATTCTGAGTGTACACTGACGCATTCTCCTTTCCTTTAAGCTCTATCATTTGTGGCTGTAGCATGACATAAAAGGCTTTTTAAAACAGCTTCATATCTTCTCGTATTTATTTGTTTGAATGCATTAAATCATTTGCAGGACTCCCACTCTTTTCAAAATTGCTTCCTTTTTTTTCCCCACAGCTTGCTTTGTATTTGTGATGGTGTTTAACTGAAGGGCAAAAACTTTCCATCGTGATTCAGAAAACGTACTGGCCCATCCATAGGAATTTTGTCACAGTAAGGGTTCTGGAACAGTGACCAGGTTATATGATTTGTATGCTAATGGTAGTTTTTTCATTGGCTCGAGTAGAAGTGTGATCATATTTTTGACCTAACTGCTAAAATTCATAATCTGATCACTTGCTCAGCATGGCTTCATGGGTTTAATTCTCTTCTCATATGCTGGCGGAATTCAGAGCTTTAGAAAGTTATTTGCTGTCTGACAGCTGTGGGTTTAGGTTGAAATATTGCATGGGCTGTTTGAGAAGTAGAGACTGGCAAAACTAACACGCAATTTACAACACGTAGCATATCGTTTGTAAGAGCAACGAGTGCTGCTGTTCTTAGCCATGCCTGCTGGCTCGTTACAGCCTTCACACAACACTGAGATCATCCTTCATGTAAAATCTGTTTCCTCCTTGTTAAGTAACTGGGAGGATTTTGCAAAAGCACTTACATGACTTCAACGTTCTTGCAGTGAGGTCCGCTGGGGGTGAGGTTCACGTTATGAATGAACTTGGGATGGATGAACTTGGAATGGGTGCCTACACACTGGCATCGGAGTTCAATCGCTGAGCGTGGCAGGGCATTGCCTGGAAAACAAGAAACAAATGAAGGTGAACTGTTTCACTGTTTCCGCAGGAAGCACAACACATTCTTTTTGCTTACAGTACGAATTATTTGCTGCACTGGCAAGACAGCATGCTGTCTCCCCCGTCAGCATTTACACTACAAGTAGGCAGAAGAGCTTTAGGAAGGATTTATTTACCTTTCGTTCCCACCACTGAGATCAGGAGAAGAGTCAGGACAACAGCCACAGCCTTGCCAGTCATGATGCAAGTGTTTCTTCCTTGTGTCGCCTGGGTCTGGTTCTGGTGTGGGGTGAGCTCCCGCAGCCCCAGGGGTCTCAGTGCCTGTGCTGGGGGACCTGCCGTGTTTATATACTGCTGTGGCTTCCCCTGGGCACCCGAGTGTCATGGGTGCGTCATAGCCCTGGAAACTCCTGAGCCTGAAAGATGCTCCTATGAAATGAGTCACAGGTGAGTGGGGAAGCCCCTTTCCCTAGATGACCATGAAATCTCTTTTCATTAACAGAAAACATTAATTAGAGATAACTTCTGCAGAAATATTTACAGTACTTTTAATACATTAAAACCTAGCACCACTGAAATTCCATCTCCTTCACCATTCTGTAGACCTTTATCACATCTCCAGGTTGATCTCTTTTTGCAAAAGGTTGTCCTGTTTCCTGACAGCAGCATGGGTTGTTGTTCATGCCTGTCTCTGGACTTCTTCTTTCCCCCTAACACGCTATTTCCATGCACAGCAAACTGTTCACAGAAATGCAAACTGGAGTATCAAGGGAAATGTCCTCTGGCCTTCATGCAAGGAGAAAAAGGAAGGAGGAATTGCGTTGCCTGTGAAGTGTGGACCTCTTTTCCAAATAAACCCAAGAAACTGTTCTTTGTCTTTAATTTCATTAACGATTTTCATTAACTCAAAGGTAAAATTGTTCCTTCTGTACTGTATATGCAGTGAAGGTGATATCCTTTGGCCGCTGCCTGCTGTGTTTTAAGGAAGCGTTATTTCTGCCTTCTTGATCCAGAGAGATAAGGTGTTTGTGGTGCTTGTACATTACTACTCAAATATAAAGAAAAGGCTTAGGTGACATGACATACATGATTACAGCGTAACAAACCTTGGTGTGAAGCAATGAGAACTGAGTTCTGGAGCCCGTGCTTTGACTTGGAATGTAAAAGTCAGAGAAAAGCAAGAGGTCGTGAGTGGAAGACTTGGCCTGCAAAAAAAACATAGTCAACAAAGATAAAATTCCTTTTGTGGTTACAGAGAGAAGTCAAAAAAGATGAACCATAAATGAGAAGATCACATGTTTTATTGTAAACTGTCATGATTTGGGTGAAAGAGAGGAGCTGCTGTTTCAATCTATTTACAAGGACCTAGTTTTGGAGACATGAGGCAGGTGAGTTAAAAGCTGCAGAATTTCTACTGCATACAGCCTCTGAACGAAAAGAATAATTCCTCATCCTTAAATATGACTATCGTAAACAGGATCTGGTAGCCTCCAGCTGAATAAACACTTTGTCAAAAGGGTCATAAATCTAGTTATTGAGAAGTGTCAATTTGCTTGGCATAAGAGTGCCTTAGTGTCTACCAGATGTTATCACTTGTTGCTGATAAGATTTCTGAGAAATGATGGGCTTATCAGCAATATATGACACCCAGGAATGCAAACATTCCCGCGTCCAGGTGTGGTCCCTGTCCAAGTCACACGGCAAACTGGTACGTGCTAGGTCAGTGGAATCAACTTGTAGGTGCTACCGCAGGCATAAAATGCACTAATTCCACTGATCCGGGCTTCTGCATCCGTTCTGCTGCAGCAGAGCAAAGGCCAAGAGAGAGCTTGAGGTACCCGAGTGAAAAAATTGGAGTTTCTCAGATCATTTTCTGTATGTGTCTCCCCAACTATCCCTGACTTGTGAGTGGCCTGAAACTTTACATTTCCTTGTACTCCCACGAGCAGCAGGGGATTTCTTTCCCCTGGGGAACGCCTTGCTCTGCTTTGTCTTTTTCTCCCTCAGTGATTGCTTGCCAGTATCTTCAGAGATCCTGCCTCGTGCCTGAAATTTTAGATCCAAACATGTAAAAATATCATTTACAAATAGCTGAACGGCTGAGTCGGTGAATGTGACAATTCCTGCTGGGGTTTTTTAAAGAATATTGGGTTCAGCAGGAAAGGGCAGTCCTGCTGGAGCTTTTCATTTCCGTCAGGCAAATTCTTCCTCTTATTTTCTACACTTCAGTGACCCCGTATGCAAAATCTACGCATACTTTTGACCTGCGAAGGGAAAATGTCTCAACCTCTTTGCGTCTGGTCTGGCAGTCTGGGTCTTTAGTGCCGTCTGTATTTTCTCTTGGCGGTGAGACAGTCTGTTCTGTGAACCTTCCCTGGGGCAACTCACCTGACTTGAGCTGGCCAGACGGAGAACTGCCTTACAGTTACAGATATCATAAGTAAGTAGATGTCTTTTCCCCCTAACTATTTCTTAATTAGATAGCAACAAAAAAGCCAAGATTTTACATTTGCCAACTTTTATATGAAAGATACGGGGTAAATGGCTGTAAATAGAAACACAACCATGAGATATCTGTTCAGCACCTGTCTTCCTGACAAGCCTTAGCCACCTCTGGGCCAGCCCTCTACAGAAATATTTGTTTTCTTTTGTTTAGTTAACAGGCGATTCGGAAAGCCTCTTCTCAGGAAAGGCTCGCTGAAATTCCTGTGGTTGTCTCTGCCCCTCTTCCTGAAGCTGATCTCCACCACCATCAGCAAGAGTGGAAATGGCATCCAGTTGCTTCTAGAAGTGCTGGCCATGGGGTGAAGTGTATTTTCTGAATCAGTCCTCTACTGGGCAGGTGTTACAAAGGTCACTGTGCGAGTGCTTTAACAAATGAGTATTAATTAGTCATAAAGTTGCACAAAGATGAGAGCCAGAGCTGTGCTGTACCGCAGTGCTACTTCCTCACAGCGCAGGAGATGATGATCCCTATTCCTGTATTTTCCGTGCAGCCTGTGATTCTTGCTGCAGAGAAGTACGGTTGCAACACCTATGCTGGCGAGTGTTTTTTTCCACCTACACTGCTGATGAAACCTCTGGTTTGGAGGCAGCAGTGCCTGTGCGTTCTGTCTTGGGAGGACCTGGCATGTGGCTCTCCCTGCAGCACAAGCAGGTGCTCCAGCAATCTGCAATTGTAGAAGACACTGAAAACCATCGCTATCCATTCTTTCTTCTGAATTTTCTGTTAGCTGGCTTCATTTCCCTTTGTTCATTTTTCTAGCTGTTCTGGATCCTGGTGCTATACATTTAGTACTCCAGCCTTGCTGCTGGACTTCTGAAATTCGTTAAGGGTGCTGTTGAGCATTGCTCCAGCAACGTCCCTGAGCCTCACTCAGAACATGTAGGGTTGGCTCAGACCTTTGTTCACAGTTTGCAGCAGTTTGAAGGAATCCAAAATTGCAGTCCTTCCTTTCCATGCCCTTTGCCACAATACGATCAGAAGCCATTTACTGGCCAGGTTTGATGGAAAATATCTGCCTTTGTGTGTTCCTGGGATTTCCCCACATATGTAGTAACTGCATAGGAAGTGAAGTCATCCCCAGAAAGAGAAGTAGTATTGGTAGAAAAAAGAAAACGGACAGGATACTGCTGGAAGCGTGATCAGGATGTTCATGCTACTCAACATGCAGCAACTTTTTCAAAGAAAAAGTAACTGCTGTGGTTTAATTGTATTAGTTGCATTTTTCAAAGAAAAAACAAACAGTAGGATTACTCAGGGACTTTCCAGCATTTCAGCCGATATCACCATGTGTTGTCTTTCATATTAAATAAATACCTTTTTTAATTAATCATCATACGAAACTGAAAACCAATTACAGTATATGAACCAAAGAGTTACTCAAAAAATATTTTACTTCATGTGACAAAGCCAAGACTGCCGGGACTGAGCAGAAGCAGTAGTTGAGGATAAGGAAAGGACCAGAGAAGATACTTAGGAGTAGTGCTTGCTCCTGTCCTCACACTCTCTCCCTACCCCCTGGCCTCCCCTTTGCAAGTTTCTATCCCCTGTGCTGTGCCCAAACTAGAATTCTGTTTTCTAGGTAGCCTTTATCTACTTGAGGGAGGACGATAAAATTATGACAGTTTTTCCAAAGCTTCTGTATTTTCAAGCCTATTGCAAAGCGAAGCAGAATTAACAACCCTGTGCTACATGGGCATTGCAGTTCTAATCATCTGCCTGCTGGTGCAGATCAGGAATAAATGAATATCACTGCACTCACGCGTCAGCGTTGGATCTAATTATGAAGAGAAGAAGGTCCTGAACTCAGAGGCAGTGAGATGATGTGAAACACAACAGCTACTAGAAAACAGAAGAGGGTGCATTGGCCTCAAATTCCTGGATGTAAGTGTGTATGGAGTTTATAGCTCCTTAAACAAAGACTTCTGACACTGGAGCTGAGGGAAAACGCTCCCGACGAAGTGCCAAACTGAAGGCCAAAATGGGACAAATGCATCCTAAAGAATCTGCTTCTGGTGCAGTCCTGCTGGTCAGACCCTGCAGAAACATTAGCTGACTCCAAGCAGGGAACTCACCCCCAGGCATAGATTTCTGCGAGGTTATTTATGTGTTAAGTATTTGCCCGGCTGAGTGCATGGCACCCATTTTTGTAGATAAACAGTTTGTGTTTGTTCTGCTCTGTAGTGTGTTGATTTTGAATATTTGCTGTCAAAGAGATTGTTTTCCCCTATGGATAGGTAAAAATAAGGATTTGCTTTGCAGTTGCACCTGAGTATCCCAGTTGCTCCTGTTACAGACACAGGGCAGAAGTCAGGAAAGTCAACTGAGATGGAAACAGACCCCGGGTCCTGTCTCTTCCCACCCACTCCTGCTCCTCGAGAAAAAAGAACAAAGGCAGCACCTCCTGCATATACTTCTTCTAGTTACTAACACTGTCCTGGAAGGTAACGTTTTTTAGGGGAACCAAACTAATTTTTCATGTTACTGGATTTCCCTCTTCTTTCCTTAATTTCATGTCATAATTTTGTTCCTATATCAAATTGAAAACCCAAAAAATACTTTACACTATTCTGACCTCATGGCAACTTAACTATGGAGAACTTCCTTTAACACCAATGAATTTTGTCAGCAGCAGGTCAAAAAAGTGCGTTAGGTGTGACCTGCTTGCCTTCTCCCACTCCTCATAGACATGTAATAGCAAACCAGAACACTTGTGTGACGGGGAGAGGCTGTGAATTTGCACCTTGGTTTTTTCCAAGTGTCCACAAGTAGCTCTCCATTTTTTTGAAGGCCCGGTGACACGAAGACAGAACTCATATTTTTTAACCCTCTGGATGTTGCCTGCAGTATTACAGGACTTTTGGAAAGCAACTCTATTTGTGTGTGAAGTTTCTCAGATTTTGTGAACTTGAAATTATCTGTGTCTTAGCATATTGGTAGCTGTACTCTGAATCATATCTTCCCACGTCCTACATTTCTAGTGCATTTGCAATTCACCTTGGTGCTCTGGGGAAAGTGATGAAGTTATTTAACTCTTCAAAATAAAGTGACTTGGCAATGGAAAGTAGTAATTTGCAAGATGACCTAAACACTTCCTACACAGATTGATTTTCTCAGTCTGAGGTAGATCCTATCTCTGCGTAACTGATTTACGTACAGTATGAGTGTGGGTCTGATGTTCACCAAACCATCCCCAACCAAGATCTAAGCTAGCTTCAACTGTCATGGTTAGAATTGCAAGTGGTTTTATACCTTTATCAAGGTACAGGCTAAAGTGTGTGCTGAACTTGTGAAAGCCCTGATTTCCCTCTGCCATTCCCACCTCACCCTCTGTCGTGGTTTAATCCACTTGGCTAACGGCAAACACCACACAGGCACTCGCTCAGCCTCCCCGCTCCCAGCGATGGGGAGAGAATTAAAGGAGCAAAGGAAAAAGAGACTGGTGGGTTGAGATAAGAACAATTTAATAACTAAGCAACAATAAAACTGAAAATAATAATTATAATAATAATAGTAATAATAATAATACACAAATATACTAATGAGTAAGGCACAGTGCAGCTGCTCACCCTCTGACAACCAGGGCCCAGCCCATTCCCGGCTGACAATCTAAAAGCAGAGGGAGTCACAAAACCACGTTTTTGGAAAAGAGAGAAAAGCTCAAGAGTCTGAGAGAGCCAACAGAGAGAGGGGGAGGGAGAGAGTGCTTCTGAATAGCCCCTCATAAAATACTGGGCATGGTGTGCATGAGATGGAATATCCCACTGGCCAATCTGGGCCTCGATCCTAAACCTAAGGTCAAATCCTAAGCCAGTAATTGTGGGCTCTGCTCCCTCCTAGCTTCTTGTGCACCTGCACACTGGCAAAAGCGTGGGGAACTGGAAATGTCCTTGACTGTACTGGCAGCAACTATGATCATCAGTCTGTGATCAGCCTTCTTCTCAGCACAAATCCAGACCAGAGCCTCACTCTAGCTACTGTAAACAAAGTTGACCCTGTCCCAGCTGAAACCAGGAGACCCCCCCTTCAGTATTGGGTTTCAGTGTTTGTCCTTTCTGGGCTTGAATTCTCTTTGAATAAAAGGCATTTTCTCCTGTTTATTGTAGGGGAGGTATCTGTCGTTGTGATTCAATGAAGGGTGTGAAAATTCCTCCCGTGTATCACTGTTTCACTTATTGCCAGCCCAGAGCTAGTTTACTCTCATATAAAGTAGTGTCATTAGAATAGAAGATTTTACCCCCTTCCAATTTAGCATACACAGCTGTGTTGACACAGAACAGTAGTGGTCTGCACCAGACCCAAATGTCTGAGTCTTTTATGTACACCAAGTATACAAACCTACAGTGAGGAGTTTGGTTTTCCCCAGCACTTTTTTGCTGAAGGTCTGCCAACACCTGTTGATTAAGTTCAACCTGTTGGGTTACCCAGTCCCAGCACAGTTAACCAGGAAACCATGATGAACGTAAGGCATACACTTGGGGGTAGTCACTGAGCTGGATGTTTAATCACCCACACAAAACAATATTCCTTCCCCATTCTTCTTAATTGTAGTAACCACTGGAGAGCTTGGGAACTGTTAAGAGTCATTATAAGCTGTGATTCCCGCACGGCTTCTGTCATTTTCATTTCTGAAGGGGCATGCATGACTGCATACGGACTGACAGTCTTTCGTAAGGTTCATCCTGTCCATCACACGTATTCTTCAGAAAAGATTTCCGTTGCTTCTGCGAAATCTCTGTGATTTCTGCAGTTTTGGAGGACAAAACTCCTTGGGTGATAAGATGTCCTCTGGAAGAGTGTCTCACAGACTGTCAGAGAGTGAATGAGAAATGCGAGAGACCTAAGACCCCTCCTTCTTGGTTAGATTTTATGTTTGCATCTACTTTTTGGCTTTGGTGGAGTTTAAAATGTTCTTTCCTGAAAAGATTGTCCTCATATTGTAGTTTTACTGTTGTGTTTGATGCATTTGGCTGAGTTCTCGTCCACCAAATCCACTGCAATTTGCCAGTCTTAAAGGACTTCAGATGCTTCAAGACATTTTTTTTCTCCTTCATGTTTAGTGTGTCCTTCCTAAGAATCCTTCAGGTGTTCCAAAAGCAACTCTGGCTTTCCCACAGCCCAGGAGGTCTGATGGAGCAAGCCTTAGGAACCAGGGATTCTTCAGAGCCAGCAGGAAATAAATGGAGCAATGTCGTAAGCTCACCGTTCACTGTCTGATTTGTAACACAGCCTGGAGAGTGAGAAATTCCCCACTCCACCTTTTTCTGGTGCTAGCATCAAATCTATCACCACAACTAAAAATCTTTTCCCTGTCTCTGGAGCTGGCATGTGAACAAAACCCTGTTACTTCAAGATTCACTGCCTGCCGTCTCAAAAATGTAGCGTTTACATTGGCTATAGGCTTCATTTTGTTTTGGAAAAGGAACCCTACTCTGTCCCCCAAAGCTATCTTTCAGTTTTATTTGGATTCAAATGTCTGACTTCAGAGATTTCTCACTCCTTGTTTCAGACAACCTTCTCAACACATCCTTGCAGGACCACTCTGGTTTGGAAATACTGATGTCCAGTGGCACTGCAGGTATCATCTAGCCAGACGTCATTACCTCCTCCTGAGCCAGATGGAGAATAACGGTTTCACGGAGAGACGTGAGAGAATAAGGTTGGAAGAGCCCTCTGGAGAGTGCCGAGTCCACACTCATACAAGCGCATACGCTCACACACACATCCTACCTATTGAAAGCAGGGTCAGCTAGAGAAGGTTGCTCAGGACCTTGTTGAGTTTTGAATTTCTCTAGGGATGGAGTCTTCACAACCTCTCCAGGCAACGCATTCTAGTGGGCAATCACGACAGAAGTTGTATTCAGGTTTTTGCCAGAACCTGACTCTGTGACTCAGTTTCACCTGTACCAACAGGTGATTCAGGAATGCTGGCAAAGCGGTGAGGTGTCACAGTTTCTTTGGCCTTGTGTGGCATTGTGAGCTGGAACCTTATGGCCACCCTTCAGTCTATGTTATACGGTCAAGATCTCATAGCACATTGACATGGCTGCTCTGATGATCCTCCTACTGTGTATGAGCGTTATCGGTACTGTTGTGGTGACTGCAAGTGTGGTACTGATTGCAGGTGGAGCGTGGTGGGTGTTTCAAGAGTGACAACAGTCTTCTGAGCATAGAAGGCCTAGCACGCTGATACAGTTGGGACGTAAACAAGTGTCAGGGAACAGTACCTTAAAGAGGAATTACCGAGTGCCACATTCGGAGCGTTTGACTGTCCAGCCTGGGTAAGGATGTACCTCTTTACAGTTGTGTTAACTTGGAGCCATCTTCGGTGAATGCTTCAACGTACACATGTGGAGCTGCGACGGTCCTGTGACCGTGCTGCACCTCTCAGCTCTGTTTCTGGAATTTTTAAGTGCTTTTCTCTGCGAAATGAAAGTAGCTTTGGAAAGTATTGCAGATAATGAAATAGCCCAATTCTGCGTACCAGGAGCAGCGACGGGGGCTCAAGTGCTGTATCTCATTCTGTACCAGCGGCGGTTAGTTGTAAAGCACTATGCAATTATTATTTGATTGCATTGTTATTATTTTGCACTTTAGTGAGGGAGATGTAACAGTATTTTTGATCAGGGAATGATTACTAAACCGGAGTTTGAAAACCATTTCCTTCCAGCTAATGTTGCAAAATGGGCAGGATGTGCACTTGTTAACCTGGACGTCACTCTGTTCACCTTTCACATCAGTTTTTGAAGTACGTTACAGAAGTATGGGACAGGGACTAGTTACAGACTACCCTTGAACTCATAGCCTCTGTTATTACATTCTTTAAGTAATAAGAATTGAGCTTATATTCCAGAGGTGGGAACAAGAGCTCGGGACTGAGGAAGGCATAGGAACTTCTTATGCTGGCTCCCCAGAGCTGTGTGCCTCGAACCACCTCCTTAGTTGTAACAACATGGCCTAGGAATCTATTTAGTGTAATCCATTGTATGAAACATCAGATACGCTGCGTTAGCTGGCTGATAATATCTGAAGGATTAGCAACAATTGCTCTAAAGTCGTAAAGAACTAAGGCGCCATCACATTAACTTATTTAACAAGGGGATTACAAGACAGAATGACATTTTTATCACAGAGTAAGTCTTTATTAAGCCTTACTAACCTTTACTAAGCCTTACTAACCTACTAGCCTATGTATGTCACTTGATTTCGTGGCAAGTTCAGTCATGTTGGCTCCTCCTGCTAGTGGCAGTGGGTGTGAATTAAGGAAATGTTGGATATCGCTAACAATATGCTGAATCCCTTGACCTCAACAGAAACCAGCGAGGGTATCGGGTACTCAGGGCTAGTCAAGAAGCAGTCGGACCATCCTGCTATTATTTCTAGTTTACATCTGCTATTACAGCGTTACATCTAGAGCATTGTGCTGCGTGGGACTGCTATGGCATAAAGAGATAACAAGCTGGCTGGAGGCACAAGAGCACTTGTTGCCTAAGGCGAGCTGCTCACAGACATGCCTCATGCCTATCAGGGTGTGAATTTGTCTCCCTGTGCTGTTTATCTGCAAAAGGCAGTGGCGATGTATTGCACCTTTGCTGTTTTTCAGGGCCCCATCCTCAAGCCCATGCACCAGCCGTTGCTGGTTTCACAATGAGTCACCCATTGTGAGGACATCCAAAGGCTGTTTTCATGTCATTCTTTACTCCGAGGCCGGTAATGAGTTCCAGCAAGACAGTAAAATCATACCCGCATCATGTTGCAATCTCATTGTGTTGCACAGTGTCATCCTGGGAGCCCCGTGTAGGAAGTCACTTCTGCACTGGTGGCACGCAAGCACGGACGCTGTCATGTCACTCTGGAACAGCAGCGGTGGTCCCTCTCCAAGGGCTGCAGGGCCGCTTCCTGCCCAGGGGAGCAATCAGCGCTGTAACATCGCTGCGCAGTGAGAACGCTTCTGCTGCCAGCAGGAGGCATTTCATCACCCGGCAGCCCGAGTTCCTGGTGGGTTCAGCAGAATCATCTGTCCTGCTACGAGGATCAGTAAGTGGATGCATTAGATCCTCTCTTGCGGCACGAAGCCAGCAGACAGCAAACACTTGTAAAAGTCAGGAATAGCGGAATGCACGCACAGGCTTTGGAGCAGCACTTGCAATTACCAGACGGCATCTTAAAGCATTTGGTGCAGAGCTTACCATGGGTTATAAGACTCTAGCACCAGCGAGCATCCCGTTTTCCTGGTTTTGAAGAGTATCTAGAAGAATGGGCTACTTAGCTGAGGCCAAGCTTTTGCACAGTGCCTCAGTAAAAATGAACAATAGCAGCAGTGACTCAGCCCGAGGTGCTCTGTGCACTGCCCCGTGGCTGGGCCACAGCGCTTTGAAACGGGACGGAGCCTTGCCTCACCCTGCAGCGCTCTTACACAACCAGCTGCTTGCTTTTGTCCCAGGCAGAGGCCTGGATCTCAAGGCTGAGATCAGAATCTGGATGGGAAGCTCCCACTCCCATTTAGTCTGAGGCTCACCCTGAGGAGCTGATGTTGCTTTGTGAGAAGAAAACATAGATGTGAATTTTCAGTTGAAGGCAAGTCTTTTGTGAACTAAAAGAACAAGGACAACCCAGGACAAAACCAGCAAGTACATGAGATTTATTGCATGTACGTGATGTGGAAGATTGATAAGCTCAGACAAAAGACAATCACACGCCTAAAGCACCAACCTGGGGTTCAGAAGAGTTCAGTACAGCTCTTGGCTTTGAGTTTTTTGAGTTTTTTGAGTTTTTTGAGTCTGGGATAGTCGATTAGGCCAGGATCTGCAAAGATCTCATCAAAGATGAGACTGCCATCCTCAAAGATCATTCCAGAGTAAATTAATTACCTCTGAAGTTTTAAGTTTTATTTCTTTGTGCCTGACTTCTCCTCTATGGCAATGGCATGGCTGCAGAGGTTGAGGCTGGCTGGCTGCCAAGAGATGCGTGTGAGTTACGTGACTCCTTTTTAGAGCTTCCGAAAAAGAAACACTGAAGTATATAGCATGGAGGAAAGGTAGTTTAAAAGCCTTGGGAACTGGGTGATTGATATATATAAGTTTTAAAAAGGAGGAGCAGTGGGTTGCCGTGGGTTACGTGATTAAATAAGGTATTGGCACAGTTCTTAGACACAACAGGTACAGACCTCAGACAATGTAAGTGAAACTGGCTTTTCTTTTTGCAAAAGTAGGATTTGTGAGCTACCAAGTGTACTTTGAAATGTGGATCTAGAAGACCTTTGAAAGAAACATCAACTTCATTCTGTGTATTTTGCTTAAAAATATGCAAATTATGGATACAAGATTATCTTTAACACTTGAGGCACTTTAACCTTTAAAAATGGAAACAGAATCTGTAATTCAGGAAAGCAAAGGCTTGCTTTCTTCCTTCCTGAAATAAATCTACCTTATAATCTTCTGGAAAGGATTCAAGCAATATATTTCACCCTAATTGCATTTCATAAGCAAATAAACTAACACTGAAAAAAAAGCTTCACTTGGCTTGTGGTTTTGCCCCACACCTTCGAGCCAGGAAATGCAGCTCCAAGTGGCACACCGGTTTTCATTCCAGGCTGTTTTCTTTTCATAGCAGTGCCAGTTATAGACACGAGCTGAAAGCTGAACTTCCTGCCAGGATGCAGGTCACACTTCTAATGTAGGAATTGCATGAGTTATTTCTCTTTTGCATTACTTGACCTAGTGCATTGTTGGGGATTGCCACGGTCTTATTCACCCCACCAAAATCCCTGCTGTGACTTCCCTATCACACTTTCCACTTGTGTAATCAGAGATTTTTCCCCCATCTCACATGCCTTAACAAGAGCTCTTCAGTTAGGAACACTGCCAGCATTTTCTTCTGGTGTGTGACACAGCGCAAGCTCCAAGCACCTAGGCATCAAAATTGTACGACTGTACTGTAACTACACGTAAGTCCCACCGCCACTGCCGTTTCTGACATCAAATTCCTTTCACACGTGCATAGTTCACCCGTCTTTTGAATTCAGAAGTTTGATTGTTATGTTTCAGAAGGTGTGAAGTACAGGAGAACATACTGAGCATCTGATCATTAAATGACCAGTACAGTTGATTGGAATCTTTTACTTCCAGAAGTAAAGAGAAATAAATTCACAGAATCCATTTGAAAGTATTTTTATTTGAACACGTATTGCAAAGCAGAAGAATTCCCTGTTATTCATTCCAAGATTTAAATATTTTTAGTTTATTTTCAATTAATATCAACATAATTTATTCTACCTTGAGTGAGATAGCAGCCAGAAAACACCATCGGGAATTTGCTCAAGTTTATAGCAAGCGGACAGGTTCCCAGCAGCGGGTATTGGGGCCCAGCAGGGACCAGCTGCTCCCCAAGGCACAGGAGCCAAGCGCCACAAGCCAGCAGGCAGGGCAGGGACCTCCCCCAGCACCCACGCAGGGTGAGCCAGGCACACAGCACAAGTTCAACCAGGAGCCCACATCACCCCGCAGGTTCATGGCAAAGAGGCAAATCCAAGGTCAAGCCAGACAGTCAAGTGACAGGTCGGGGGACCGGATCAATGCCATCCATGGCCAGGCAGACCGTGAGATGGATGCTGACCCGGAGAGACAAGCCCTTCTCCAGCATACCTCAGAAAGGGTGAGAACGCCAAAGCCAGGGCTTACATGGCCTCTGGGCCCAGGGGTGAGGGTGTGTTTGGCAGGGGCACTAGCAGGGCACTTCGATAGCACCAGTCAGTGAAATGCATGACAAATGTAGAATGACACCTAGAATAAAATGCTGGCCTCTGCTACAGATTTTGAACGGCCTGTTTAAAAGCTTTCCAATGTATTGTACGCTTTGGCCCCAATACAGTGTCCAAACACAGACCAGTTGTGTTCTTTGGGATTGCTTTGAACAGGAATAGAATGATCTGATACCCAAGTGATTTCCAGAACTCACCACTAAGAGGTGCTCATATTTTATTTTATGAGAACCAGTGTAATTTTTGATCCTACACTGAAAGTAACCTGCAGCAACAAGTCAGTGTGTGCGTGTACAACCAGGCAGGAAATAGCAACCTGTTGAGTGGGTACTGAGCTTCCCTTCTGAGCACAAGCGCTGCATTGTATTGTCGGGTCTGCTCTGGAGTCTGTGCGTGTGGTGTTTTGCTGTGTCGGTTTCGGGCACATCTTCCGGGTCCTGGAAGTTGTCAGGTTATCCATGTGGATCATAACTGGCAAGCAGCTTATGTTTATGAACAAGATGTGTCATTGAGCAGCCTCAGTGTCATAGAGAGTGAGCATCTTATCCCAGGAGAGCGTATGAAAGACAGACGCGTATCTAAATCCATCCCCTCCCTCCCTGCATTTTTATTCTCCTCCCTTCCCTCTTTCCTGCCCCAGGTCATCGCAGTAGAATGCAGCACAATAAAATGTAATTACAGTGCTTGTCAACGCAGCTTAATGAGGAAGTCAAGTTTTCCCAAACGTGTCCTTTAGGCAGGAGGAACATGGTAAGGCTGCGGTACCCACGCACGAAACATCCTGCTCCCGGGAACCCTCGCCGAGTTTCATCTCCCACCGTGTCCCCCTTTACACAGAACCAGGGTAAGCAGTGCCCAGCCCCGGTGCTGCCGGTGCTGCAGGCATCCAGCAGCCAGAGAAACTCGAGCATCCCGCTGCAGGGATGCAGCCTCTGCGGGGCCAGGCGGGCCCACAGCGCCACCCGGGGGCCGAGTCTGGTACAGCAGCGCCTGGCACAGTGCTCGGAGCTGGCTGTGACATGGAGAGACAGTTCCAGCCCTACATCTGTGTCTGGTGCTTTTCCTGCGCATCCAGTGCGTTCCACCTGACCATTACTTACGTACAAGAATATTTTGCTCTCGCCCTGGAGGCTCCAGCTGTGTTGTGACTGCTTGTTCCCAGGGTTAGCCCTGGCTGTGATCACACATTATTAGATACGATTAAAGGGTCACTGATGATGGACACATGCTCTACCATACTTATATCATACACACGTGAAGAGTTTTAGGACAAGAACTTTTTCCTTTTTATATGTAACTGAGCTTTTTAAGGCTAAGTTTTCACCTTCCTGATTCACTTCCCATCAAACAGCACAGATCCCAAAGCAGCTCTGGGGCACTCAGACCATCTCTCTGCAGTAAGTGACCATTATATAGCCCTGCCTTCATTTCTATCCTTTTATTCTTCCACAGAAGTCATTTCTCCTTTTCTTTCTTGAAGATCCTTTGGTGCAGGACATCAGTTTGTTCCAGGGAGCCAGGCTATGCCTGTCACCTGGGTCCCCACCACCTGCAGGCATCCTAGCAGGTCCTGCACCATGGCTTTCACCAACAAAAGCTGTGCTAACGCTTCCTCACTATTTTAAATGTAGTGCTGTGTTCACTGACTCTATTCTATGTTCTCTTTTCTACTAATTTACCTGCTAAAGGCATCAGCTTACTTGTCTGTCATGTTCCAGGCTTTCAGAAGACTTTAAAACCAGACCATTTGCAAGCCTGTTTTTTTTTAAATTAGAGGCTGGGCATCTGCCATACATAGCATGCCATTTGACCGTTTCTTAAACCTTGGAAGCTGCCTTCCTTTGTACTAGCCTCTGTAACACTGTTCAGCTACATGGGCCCTTAAAGCATCTTTCTACTATAAACATAACTTTATTTTTTTTTCCACACTTCAGAGTCAATAAAGCATTTTCACAAGTGGTAACTCTGATGCACAAACGCTGACAGGTCTGACACACCTTCCACCAGTGGGAGATAAATTATCTTCCGCTTTGCCAAGTTAAATACAAACTTTTGTCAAAGTGACGTCTTTCAGGGGGCTGCCCCACCTTGTGGTACTGCCACCCTGCTGCAGGCACAGGGCAGGCACTGCAGGGCTCACAGGTGTTTGAATTGTGCTGCTGATTGCTTCCCTTAGAGATAACTATTAGCATCAGTGTTTCTATTGGGATGGGGGGGATTTTCGGTTCTCTAGAGAGCAGGTGAAAGCCTGCCAAATGTGCAATCAGAAACATCTCTTGTCTAAGGAGTCAAGAAAAGGTGACATACTAAGGAACCAGCCCAACATAAGATAAGCAGTTGGCATATCAAATAACTTTTATTAGTATATCTTCTTTACATTTACATTTTGAATGCAATAGCATTTACTCAGTTCATGCAGCAGGGAAGGCTTGCAGTAACATTTTACTGGAAACAGACTTGTGGGAAAGAGCTAGAGAAACTCAGAACAGACCAGGATAGACAAGGTGCATGAAAGCTGGCAGAAAGTGTTTTTACATTCACAAGAACTTCTAAAAAATCCAAGAGCCACTTTGGTTTTGTTTCAGCTGGTAAATATGAAACAACACATTTTTGCAAGACAAATTTGAAGTTACAGAATTTTAGTTTCAAGCATCAGTGTTTGAACAGATACTGCATTAAATTACTACAGAAAATATTTTCACAGCATATTTTTTTTCACTCTGTAGAGATCATGGGAGCTTGTAAAAATTAAATGCTGCAGTACCACTTGCAGTCAGGCCATAGATCAAAGCTCCAAGATGCAAACAACCTGAGGCATGAGGATTTAAGTGTCTCAGCTCATTTAACTACATTTGCATTGTTGTGTTTGCTTTTAAGAGGAAAAAAAAGAAAAAAGTTTGAATGAAGATTGTTCAGTAGATATATCTGAGATAGAGTGCCCGGCACAGCAGCCCCAGTCACCCCAGCAGATGGAGCGGAGCAGGAGCCATGACTCACGGGAGGTCTCTGGTGCACACTTTGCGGCAGGAGCCAGCAGGGGCCAGTGCAAGCTCACCATGCTGGGCTGCTGGCTACCTGCAGCCTCCTCCCAGCTAGCCCAGGCAGACACCCTACCCCACTGCTCCCCAGCAGCGGTTCAGCTACTCAGCACACCCCTTGTCACCTCACCTGGTTAAAATCTGCCCTGGTGCCTTCGCAAGGCACGCTGACCAGAGCTGGGACTGGAGCCGCGTTGAACCAAGAGTCCAAGTACCAGGCAAGGTCATGGCCATGAAAGAGGACCAAAGTAAAAGCAAGAAATCACCCCTCAGGTCACAACCAGATTGTCTAGAGCTTGCTCATCAAGTCTAGAGCAGCAAGAAGACAATACACTCTGCAGATAAGGATCAATAGTGTCTGTGTCCAGACACAGATATATGAAGAGCTAGGACACAGACCAGCCCTCCTAGAATGCAGCTCAAAAGGAGAACAGCTCCTCCAGGCTAGCTTAAATAGGGTCTCAGCCCTAGGCGGGCCTCAGGGGGTGGGGAGGTTCCAGGTGAGGCAAATTGGGATCATTAAGGTGAATTAGTGCCCTCCAGTGCAGACACTGAAAGAGATCTTACTTTTCATTTTACAGCATGGAGTTACACGTGTGTCATTGCTGTACAAAGTCCGTTCTGCTGGGAAAAGGCATAACCTGTGCCTGGCTGGGCCGTGCTCGTTGGTGTGGGGTAGAGGAAGCAGAAGGATCCAGCCCCAGAAGGTGAAATTTGTGAAATTTCAGGTAAGGGAGGCAGCTGTCCATGAACAGCAGAGACAAAGGACTGTCCCTCTTTGAAAAGCATTGTCATTGAAGTGCAAACCTGTGATGTTGTGTGTCAAGAGAGCTGTGCCGAGCTCGATCATTCGTATCAGTCTTGTAAAAATGGTCATTGGTCTGTGATTCAGAGTATTTCAGGTTTTTCATAAAGGTGTCTGAAATTCTGACATTCATTGCTGTAAATGAAGGCATGAAAATTCAGTGCCAGCTCTTGCAGCACTCCTGAGCTGGATACTGCAGAAGCACACAGGAGCCAAAGAGGATCTGTGCAGATACTGGGTGTTCTGGGAGAGACGCATTCAGCTCCCCGTCCATCTGCCTTCAGGAATAGCCAGACATTTACCACTCAGATGCGGTTCCTATTTCTGCAATAACTTTCGTATAGAATTTCACACCTGAAGTTGCCTCCATTCCTGCACCTGCTGGAACCTGTGCTTTCTGCCCAGAGCTGGGCGAGCATACAGTGCAACTTACAGTCCTAAAGACACTCCTCAAAAGCTTTTTAGCTGGTTGAGCATCCTCTTATCAGAGACTGCCCTCCTCGTCCAGCAGCCCGTGCTTTCCTGCGGTGAGGACTGACTCCTGCAAGCGTGGTACATTCCCCCTGTGCAGCGTGCGCTGTGGAAGCTGGGACAATGCCATCCCAGAGGCTGAATTTGCATTTTCCAGTGGGCAGCTTGTTCAGATTCTTCACTTGTAAGGACACGTATACTGGCTAGAAGCGAGGTATCGCCCGCAGGGCTGAGAATGACAGTTTCAGATGGATCAAATTCCAAACTGGAAGACACACCCTCTGAACAACTGCAGGGGGAAGAATGTTTCCAGAATTTCAGCATCTCCTACACAGCTGTTGACTTGTTTATGTTGCCTTATGCAGGAACATGCAGAGCTCATAGTCCAAATCAGATAGCGATTTTTTATACTGCTGTATGCCTCGGTTCTCATTTGGCTTTGTTTTTCCAAAGCGCTTCTAGACCAGAAAGACATTCAGATGTCCTCAACAATGGGATCGAATTTTAGCCTCGTTAACTCCCACGAAACCTAGCGTAGGTTGTAAATACGTTAGCCAAGCACTGAGAGGAGATTTAGCCCTTCAAACTTAGAGACACTATTGTTTCATCCAGCGCCACTGAAATGCCACCGCCTCTGCCATCGAGCTGACACATAACTGCCACCCAAAGCACTCACTGTCCTCTAGGACTGCCTTGGACACCTGAATGAGAAGGAGCCATACAGACGCTCAGGGAGAATACGAATATGACACAGTGAGTACATAAATGTATTTACTCTTGGTAAAGGCTGTGAGATGGCTGAACGCCCCCAGAGGCTGTTTGATATGTCCGTAGAAAAGCAGCATTACGGAAGGACAGGAGCAAGCATTTGCAGTGTCTATGGGGTGATTTCAGCCAGAAGAGTGAGCAGGCTTGAGGAGTGTCTCAGTGTCAGAGGGTGGGCTTCTAGAGAGAACTGGGGGGTCACAGAGGTCTCTGCAAACCGCCAGCCCCGAGGCAGAACCTCACTGCGTCAGCCCGATCTGTTCTGTTGTGCATTCTCCCCTTTGCAGTGCTCTCTGTGCTCGTGTGAGATTTTCAAGACCAAATTAATAAATAAATGCCACGGATGCTTATAGATCATCTGCTCTACTGTCTGTCCAATATCTAATGCAGTACAAAAATTATTTTTATGTTGCATTTCAGGGATGTCACTTGCTTACACAGCCAGTATTAATGATGGAAACGTTTTGAAGTCTCAGATACTGCTGGTTTTATGCTAGCTTCCCAGCAGTTTGTGCCTAGCAGCATACAATGAATAAGTGTATGCCATGCCGAGGCACCGGGACACAATGTGAAAAATGTCCGAGCTGTGAGCAGCCGCGAGCCGAGGAGCGTGGGCTCAGGCACAGGGGCAGGCTGCAGTCGCCAGGCATTCCCTCCCTGCCCACCAGCCTCTGATTGCTCACGTCATAATCACAGAGCAAACACCAGGGAGTACTGTTTCTCATGCCATTTGTTTTCAACCTGAAAGAAATGGCATTTCAGCATCCTCATCTGTACGGGGGAAGCTCTGGTGTGTAGTGGCTCTTTAAGAGAATCTTTGTTTCTTCTAGAAGGGATACTGTTGTAGGTGAGGTAAGTGCAAGTGTGCTCTTCATGCTGTTTATCTGGGCGCTTGATGTGAGAACACAATATAGGAGCTGGGCTCTTTCCAGGGGACTTGTGGTTCACCCTCCAGGGTCCCCTAATGAGGCTATATACACTAAAAGGTTATTTTCCATCAGTGTTGACAAAGTTGCATCACTTCATGCCATCAGGAAACTTAATCCAGTGAATTACAGTCAAGTAAAATATGGTGCAGATGCCACAGAGTTTTGTGTCACAGGTTCCTTATAAAAATTGCTTTATGATTGCAGTCTCAGGAAAACATCTGCTAAATCCAGTTGCCACAATCTGTCTCGTCCTTACCATTGTCTTGACGTTTGTAAGCTGTCGTAGCACTGGCCAGCATATGTTGTCATTCTTTTTTAAAGTGACTTCCACTTAGTGCCCCAGAGCAGCGTACTGTGGGAAAAAATGGTACTTTCTGTTGGTGGGGTGAAGACAATGATCTTTAGAAGCCTGGACTACTTTTTCTAACCACTGAAGTGTTCACACAGAGAATCACGAGGTATTTACGTGAGTGTTCTTTACCCGTATCCAGCCGAGCATTAAGCTAATTTAACATGAGGAGGTTTTTGCTTCATAATTATGACTCAGCTTCAATTGCTATGAAGCAGGGATATTTTATTTTAGTAGCACATTGCACTGCATTTAGGTAGTACACTATATATGTGACAATCCTGAACTGCAGGTTACTTCAGACTTTTTTTTTTCAAATATATCTTGCAGTTTACACAGAAAAAAAATTTGCTGCCAAGCTGTTCTCCGAAATTTGCTGGAGACATGCGTGTGCTCAGAGCATCTGAGGATCTGGAACGATGTAAATTTTCAAGAGGTGAAATTCTGAGGAAAAAGAGATAGTGTCTTTAAAAATCTGACCAGCAGGGTAGCGGACACTGGCAGCATGTCGGCAGACAGCCTCCCAGATCCCCCCGTATCCGGTAACACGCGGGCACGTTCCACGGGGCTCAGCACAGGGCTGCTGGAGACACTGAAGCATTTCACTGCACGATCCATGGACTGCAGCAAAGTCAGGAAAACAGTGTCTCATTTGCATTGCGGTCATTCGAAATTAAACTCGGTCTGGTTGCTGGCAGGCTGTTTTGTATAAGGTTCCTGTATGTATAACGTGACTCTAGGTCTGATCTTCAGCGGAGCAGAGACTCCTCCCGTTTCTTCACTGCCTTCATGGAGAAAGTATAGACTTGGGTACACACGTCTGTGATACAAAATATATTGAAAATGGGATTATTGCTGACGTTTGCTTTGTGATTTTGGGCATGTTAGGATGAGGAGAATGGGGAAAATTTGGACACAGTAATTGTTCCCTCGCCAATATTCATACAACACTTTGCAAATCAAATCTCACTCGTACACAACCTGACGGCAGGTGTAGGAGTAACAGGGTAAGTGATGTGTTTGAGAGGGCAGCTCCAGCTGCAGCAGGGGATGTCCTTTCCCAGGAACGACACCAATAGCTTCAAGTCAGAATTAACACCTGGAGCTTCCCCAAAACTTTAGATTTTAGTATGACTGCTTGATTGTGGAGAGTACTAGACTGATGTTTCTAAAAGGAACAGAAAATAGGGGACAGCCTACATTATCACTCAAGTGCCTTCAGAAAGAAGTAATTAAAGAACATTATTAGCGTATTGGAAACGGGAGTCAGGTGCTACAGCCACATGACCCTCAATTGAGCATCACCGAGGAGTGACCTGAGCAGAAACGGAGCATATATAACGTCGGTGGGAAGGAGGTTAGGGTTTGGGTTTTTCAATCTGTGCTGCCCCTGGGAGATTTTGAGTGTGGGTTTAATGGGAAAAACAGACCAGGCTTTTTTGTCGTGAAGATGGATGAGTATATATGTAGAGGAATATGTAGAAAAAAATCTGTGGAAGTGGTGTTTCGTAGAAAGTGTTATATTTGAGGAAGATCTGGGTCGGGAAACCTTGAGAGTAGAGGAGTCAGAGCTTGGAAGTGCTGTGCAGGTTTGTGGGGTGTGGTGAGGCTGAGATTTTACTCCTGGTTGAGCTTTGATGGGAGGGAGAAGTTACATGACTGTAGCTCTTTCAGACAGGGTGGTTCTCTCTGGTTTTGCCCTTCTTAGTATTCTGTAGCTCTAGGCAATGAAAATCTCGTTTTGGCTCAATAAACCTCTGTGATATCAAATGGGTGACTTAACGGGTGTGTCGGATCGGTGCCGGTCCACGATGCGTGACTGCTGGGGTTTCAGACTCCGAGGTAAGACCTGTCCCCCTGCCAGGGGCTTCGGGGGTACAGCCAGAGATACCGGTGAGCTGCCTTCTGGGCAGGGGAAGGTCAGTGCTGGGGAAGTTCCAGGTCTTTCAGTGATGTCCAAACCATAGCCTTTAGCACGGGTGTTGCTGCAGACATTAGCTCTGCTGCTTTCTGGTCTTTACAAACTTGTGGCCCCCAAAATTCACAAAATGGTGCATGTGAGGGATTGTGGCTCGTGATAGATAACGAGGCACTGTAGTGGATGTGTGCACTGCGTGTTCAGTGATTTCAGCTAATCATCTGTGCCCTAGTTTTGGCTTTCCGTGCTTATCGGTTGTGTCTGCAGAACATGGGCTGGCCCAGAAGTGCTGCTCTTGGCACCTTGGTGTGATGACAGGGAATAATCTTGCTAGGGAATGAGAGGCCTTTTGCAGGGTAAATCCAGTTGGTTTAAATGCCTTGATTTGTTGCTATGATCGGCACAATCCTCCTGGTAATGTTTGTAACATAAAGGAAAGAATCGATCACTTGTTCCTGTTCATTTCAGATCTTGTCAGCTGAGGCTCTGCCTTTGCATTGCAGTATCTGGCTCAGAAAGTCCACGAATTTTCTGAGTTTGGAGTTCATGATCTGACGTTGTCCAGAAACAGCTGTTTGCAAACAATATGAGGGATTTTCCTTCTCAGCATAAAGCAGAGAAATCTGATGTGAGCTCATACATATCCTGCTGTGTTTATCAAAATCCTTCCACTGACCTCCAGCGTGCCTGTGGGACCTTGCCATGGCCAGCCTGCCTATTATGATTGGGTGCTATAAGGATAAACAGCAATCTCTTGGGTTTTTTTTCCTTTTTCAGATACTCTTCTAGCTCTAGCAGTCTGACTGTTAATGATTTGAGGACAAGTTATGAAACAGCTGAACTCCAACTTCCCATTATTTATTAACTTAAAATTATTTGAATATTAATCATGCAAGGAGCCAGAAATGTAACCAAGCCTTTAAAGACTCAAGGACCATCACATTCCTGCCTGGTCTAAAGAAATAATCGTTACCCTTTCATTTACGGTTTGAGATAGCGTAACCATGTTGTGTCTTGGTAGGTTTCCAGGGCATACAAACTATATTTGTTCTGAAAGATTAAAAAAGGGTGGTCCCTTTGCATGTGATTATTTACTTTGCTCTGAAAGGAATAGAAGCATTCTCTTGTAATTTACAGCAAGCTCATTTCTGCTCTGTGACCCTAGAGACCTCTCTTTCTGGGTTTTTTGGGTGGTTTGGTGTTTTTTCCCCCTTTGATGTGACACCTGTGCCCAGTCTGCACTGACCTGCCTCAAAGCACTTTTCAGGTAATTGCGTATGACTCAAATGAGACAGAACCAGGCTGTCGGGAGGAGTTGTTCAAGTGTGAGAGTGAAAACTCAAACCAAACCTGAGCCACATTCGCCAAGCCAATGTGAAAATCAGCCCACCTGGTTTAACTGGAAATGAGAACTATGGTCCTTTATTACAACAGGGTTTTACTGCTTTATTACATTAATTTATTTCTTCAGACATCTCTGCATGAATCTAAGTAATTAGAGCATTAGGCTTTCAAAACTTGCTTGTAAACTTTAAAAAGCCATCCCTACGAACTGAAATTAATCTTAAATAAAAAAACCAAACCAACAAATGAAACATTTGAAGTTGGGAATCATGATGAGGCTTGAGTTAACAGCACATTGCCCTGTTGTGAGCTAATGACTCAGTATGCAGTTCTAAAAACACTTGTATCCCTCCTGCTGCCCAACAGCTTTTCAGTGTGTGTGTCCGGCAGGGCGGCACGCGGGTCAGAAGCGGCTGGATCTGACCTCATCTGGGCTCGGAGACCTAAGGTGCCCCGCTATGCTCGGTCTGCTCCAGTGCTCTAGTCCAGGAGTGTCAGGCAGAGTGCTCAAGTGTCTGGAGCTGAGAGAGGAAAAATCAAAGCTCTATTTCTGAGCACGCTGGGAGGTTGTATGGATTTGGGTCAAACAATGACGGAAGAGTGGGAGCAGCTCCAGAGGCTGAGCTTTGTGTGACGCTCCAAGCCCCGCACAGCATGGAGCTTCTGTGCTGGTGTGAATTGTGTAAATCTCGTATGTTGGCTCCTTCCTGTGCTTTCAGCGGCCTCTCGGTGTTATATATACCAATGAAATCCTTATTTCAGTATTCTTCAGGTGCAGAGCTAGGAACGCGGCAGTGTGAGTGGTAAGCCCACATCTAGTGTTGTGTGCACAGCAGTGAGTCTGAGTCTTGCTAGAGGATAGTGATGTGAGCAAGAATCAAACATTTGCAGGTCGGAGTGGTCAAGCTGTGCTGTCACAGTTGCTGTCATGATGCTGTAAATCCGTACGTTTATACTTCAGCATGATCTGATTGTATGAATTGGTTGTTCCACTAAAGACTTGCATACCTCTGGAGAAGGAAAAATTACTTTAGCCTATGGATTAGCAAAAGTACAACAGTGCTTTCGGCACGGGATGGTTCAGGGTGCGCCCTCTCAGTAAATAATTACTAACAGTCTGTAGGTTGCCTCTCTTTATAAAAGTTAGTGATTAAAGTGTTAACTGGAGCCTCCCTGTAGGTGTAACCGTGACTAAGGGAGCTCCTGTCAGCGCAGGAGGAGGGAAAGTGGGTAGGTAAATATTCCCGACATGCACCGAGGTTCAGGGAGTGTCCTGGGTTTCCAGCACTCCCAGTTTGTTAAGCAAAATAGTAATTAGCAGCTCTGTGGGATCCATGAAGGAGCAGAGGTAGCTGTCAGCCAGCGCAATGCTGTCATGCCTCTTGCAGGGCTCGGTGAAAGGTACGTTCGACTCCTCCTCTGACCATACACAGGTAAGCGACCGTAGAGCCGGAGCTGTTCTGCTGCTGCGTAACCTGCAAAGGACCTTCGCAGTCACCCAGAGCTTGAGTCAAATTCCTCTCGGGTAATTAGGGTGCCGGAGGGAAGGGGAAACGTTCATCAGAAATTCTCGTTAAAGAAGTTCCTGGATCTCGAGGTGGCTTGGTTGAGTCAGAGTTGTGATTAAAACAGGCAGGAACTGGGCAGTGCCGCTGCTCGGTGCACCCTCCGTTCGCTCGCCGGTGTGATTTACAGGGTACGCCACTGACCTTGCTGCTGCTTTTGGCGGGTAAATCTGTCTTCCCTAAGCGACCTGAAATAGAAAGGAACTTATGATAATGGCTTACTTAGTGTTTGGAATAGATCTGGTGCAAGTCGTGCTGCGCTATCGCTGTTTGTGCGCAGGGAGGGAGCTGGTGTATCTCCCCCTTTGTGACTCGGAAGGTGAAGGGGCCACGTTCGCTGATAAATACAACTGACGTTGGTTTCGGTGATCACACCCCGTTCGGAGCAGAGGGGTTACGCTGTGTTTTGTGTTCAGGTAGTGCTGTTACCACTCTGTACTGCAGCCGTTAGCTTTTAAAATAAAGTGTAAATAAGTCTGCAAGACAGAAAAAAAAAAAACAGCCCTGTTTTCAGTGGGGAGAATGCAAGTGTTCAGAGTAAGAGCTTTGTTTTGATTAGACCTTTGCATTGGCGATGAGGCCATTGGACTTAAAAAAACCAGCCAAACAAAACCCCCGTGAAGGCTCAGATAACTAGAGTGTGTGACTGTGTGAAGGCTAGTAAAATTATTCTGATAATACCAAATTTCTTACGCTTGCGAAAAAAAGCTAAACTAATTTTTATTAAAAATGATAATGGTCCAAAAAATGGCTGAATATGAGACTCTTGTGAGTGTACAAAATGACGCAG
Source organism: Pterocles orientalis (assembly GCA_011057875.1). Taxonomy (NCBI): domain Eukaryota; kingdom Metazoa; phylum Chordata; class Aves; order Pterocliformes; family Pteroclidae; genus Pterocles; species Pterocles orientalis. The sequence continues at coordinate 547,743 of WKFP01015015.1, forward strand.
GTGTCTATATGAGCTGTTGTGCCTGCGGTGCGTAGCTGTTTGTGCCACACGTATTAGATGTATACATTACCTGATTCTGTGTTGTTGATAGCTAAATAAACAGCTGAGCCTTGTGGTTTCTGTATGAGAAACTGAGAACACTCACCCATCCTGGTGTCCTGTGTTTTTAGAACAGTTTTGGGAAGCAGAGTCACAACACCTAGAAATCTTCAGGGAGGTTTGAGAGTTGGGGCTTTTTAGCAGTAGCAGGAGCTCTGCGCAGCACTGCTGGCTCTGCAGTCCCCGTCTTAATATATGGATGTGCCAGAAAGCATGTCCGGGCTGTTACGCACAAATTAAAATGCTGCTTTGCTGCTTTTCTTGGCTTAACGCTGGATGTCAGGTGTCCCTCTCCTTCCAGGCTTCCTCTCCAGTTGCCTCCTTTTATCCTTGTGTAAAAATCTGTGTGGCTTTTTTTTGGGTGGTAAGGTTTGCCCTTGCCTCTGCTTTGTCACTCCTCTGCTGTCCTGCCCTGACACTGTTCCTTAAGCAAATAACTTAGAAACAGCTGTACTCGATGAACGCAAACAGGTCCTCTCATCTGCGTCCCCACCAACACTTTGACTTCTCGGCGGGGGGAAAAACCATTTCAGGAGAGATATAAAAATCTTACAGAAAAGTAAGTTTCACCACCTTGGTGAGATATCCCTTGTGTCCCGAGGAGGCTGTAGCTCCTCCTGCCGCGCTGGGGATTGTGCAGCGGTCCCTTTTCCTTTCGTTTTCCTCCATTTCTCCGGTAGTTGCAGTCTTCCTCTGGAGCTGCTGCAATCATACACTGCTGGAAGATCAGGGAATGATGGCAAAACCCCACCTCGCGTCTCCTCTTTCCTTCCTCAAAAGAGTTACAGGGAAGTGAAAAACAAACAAACAGGAGAGGTGGTAGGAAATGCGACAGGTTTGTGGGTTTATGGAGCGCCAGTGTAAATATTCCGACATTTGTGGTGTCGAGTAATTCTGCCGGGGAGGCTGCTGTGTGTTCTCAGCCCGCAGGTTTCAGGGTTAACTGAAAATAACGGCTGCAAGATGCCTGTAGCCAAAATGCGCCTGTGGGAAGGGCACATGGAGAAGAAGTGTTTTATCTGGAGGGCGAGCTGGCGGTGTGGAAATGTTTTGTACCAGGCTGATAAGCTGAACTGGTCACAGAACTTAACAGGCAGCGTTTGTGCTGCTGTGTCAGCTGCAGGAGAAAAGGCCAGGCTTCGTCCGGGCTCATCGGTGTTTCCGTCACCTGATGGTCTTCCAGATTGTTTCATTTTAATAGCAACCAGCTGATTTAAGATCTGCTCAAGGTTTTTAAGGTGTAACAGAACAGGCAGTTCAGTGATAATTGGTTTTGTGTAAAGATCGCTCCTCAGTCTGTAGAGATCAGCTTTTTCTTTCGTATGAATCATTTTAAGGTCAAATTATAGTGAAAGGAATGCAACCATGAGCAGCGAAGCGGCGCTAGAGCTTGCTGGAGTGGCTGCTCGGTGTTAATAGCGCTGGCTTGGCTATCTGCTGCTCCTGACATGTTGTTTCCTGACAGCCGGCGTCAGCGCCAGCGTCTCTCCCGTGGTGCAGGTGCCAGTGTACAGGAACCGCTCTGCAGCTGCAAACTGCTCTCAGGTGAGATTGGCATAGGCGGTTGATTCAGGTCGAGGTATTGGTAAATCACAGGAAAGGAGGTTTCAAGGTGTGGCCGGTGGTTACTGAACCCATTTCAGAGGCGAAGGAACAACACTGTACACTGGCGTACAGCGATCTCCTCCTTGTGTACAAACCCCTGTCTGTGCAGAGGTCCCTGGGCTTGGATGGCTCTCAGGTATGGCTTTGCCTCCGTGGATGTCACCCAAAGGACAGCGGGACGTGGGATCCTCCCTGCTCTGTCGGTGATGGAGCACTGCTAGAAACCCCTGCTGCTCACATAAAGCTCATTTCGGTGCCGTGCTCTGGTTATAGAGGTCATGAAATAATTTCCTACATGTTTTGTGCATCAAAGATAATGTATTTTTATGCAAAACCTCTCATTTGTCCACATATATTTTTTTTGAGGCTGTTCATCTATGACTATGAAAACTTCATGTAACTTCTTTTCCCGTCTAAATTATCCTGTTCTAAAAAAGCAGCTCAGTATTGTAGGGTCAATCGCACAGAAGCTAGGCACTTAGTCTTTAGCTAGCTAAAGCTTTTCATTTCTCCTCTGGATGGGTTTTCTGAATGCTGCTGTCATCAGTAGCGTGGACAATAAACTGATTTCCAGGCATCTTTGACCAGGCTCAGTCCCATGCAGTCTCAGCTTCACGTCATTCTCCTGGCACAAGGGACAGCGGGCATCAAGTGCTGCTGGGCTCATTCCTCTGTCCTCATGCCCAAGTAAGAGAGGAATAAAAGTGGAGCAATCAAGTCCCAGTGCAGTCCTTGGAGATCTCACTGCTTCCTGTGTGACTCGTGGGGTTTTTCCCCCGTCTGAGTGATGCCACTTGCTGGGCTGAGATAAAGCTCCGTTCAGCGCAGTATCAGGTGCCAGTCTTGAGTCTCTGAGTCTCCTCCGTTGCTTTCCTCACTCTGCCTTTTCCTCTAGTACCTGAGG
>WKFP01015015.1:552818-577945 GCA_011057875.1 Pterocles orientalis
AAAAAAAACAGCCCTGTTTTCAGTGGGGAGAATGCAAGTGTTCAGAGTAAGAGCTTTGTTTTGATTAGACCTTTGCATTGGCGATGAGGCCATCGGACTTAAAAAAAACAGCCAAACAAAAAACCCCGTGAAGGCTCAGATAACTAGAGTGTGTGACTGTGTGAAGGCTAGTAAAATTATTCTGATAATACCAAATTTCTTACGCTTGCGAAAAAAAGCTAAACTAATTTTTATTAAAAAATGGTCCAAAAAATGGCTGAATATGAGACTCTTGTGAGTGTACAAAATGACGCAGGTGTCTGTATGAGCTGTTGTGCCTGCGGTGCGTAGCTGTTTGTGCCACACGTATTAGATGTATACATTACCTGATTCTATGTTGTCGATAGCTAAATAAACAGCCGAGCCTTGTGGTTTCTGTATGAGAAACTGAGAACACTCACCCATCCTGGTGTCCTGTGTTTTTAGAACAGCTTTGGGAAGCAGAGTCACCACACCTAGAAATCCTCAGGGAGGTTTGAGAGTTGGGGCTTTTTAGCAGGAGCAGGAGCTCTGCGCAGCACTGCTGGCTCTGCAGTCCCTGTCTTAATATATGGATGTGCCAGAAAGCATGTCCGGGCTGTTACACACAAATTAAAATGCTGCTTTGCTGCTTTTCTTGGCTTAACGCTGGATGTCAGGTGTCCCTCTCCTTCCAGGCTTCCTCTCCAGTTGCCTCCTTTTATCCTCGTGTAAAAATCTGTGTGGCTTTTTTTTGGGTGGTAAGGTTTGCCCTTGCCTCTGCTTTGTCACTCCTCTGCTGTCCTGCCCTGACACTGTTCCTTAAGCAAAGAACTTAGAAACAGCTGTACTCGATGAACACAAACAGATCTTCTCATCTGCGTCCCCACCAACACTTTGACTTCTTGGCGGGGGGAAAAACCATTTCAGGAGAGAGATAAAAATCTTACAGAAAAGTAAGTTTCACCACCTTGGTGAGATATCCCTTGTGTCCCGAGGAGGCTGTAGCTCCTCCTGCAGCACTGGGGATTGTGCAGCGGTCCCTTTTCCTTTTGTTTTCCTCCATTTCTCCAGTAGTTGCAGTCTTCCTCTGGAGCTGCTGCAATCATACGCTGCTGGAAGATCAGGGAATGATGGCAAAACCCCACCTCGCGTCTCCTCTTTGCTTCCTCAAAAGAGTTACAGGGAAGTGAAAAACAAACAGATAGGAGAGGTGGTAGGAAATGCGACAGGTTTGTGGGTTTATGGAGCGCCAGTGTAAATATTCCGACATTTGTGGTGTCGAGTAATTCTGCCGGGGAGGCTGCTGTGTGTTCTCAGCCCGCAGGTTTCAGGGTTAACTAAAAATAACGGCTGCAAGATGCCTGTAGCCAAAATGTGCCTGTGGGAAGGGCACATAGAGAAGAAGTGTTTTATCTGGAGGGCGAGCTGGCGGTGTGGAAATGTTTTGTACCAGGCTGATAAGCTGAACTGCTCACAGAACTGAGGAGGAGGTGAACAGGCAGCGTTTGTGCTGCTGTGCCAGCTGCAGGAGAAAAGGCCAGGCTTCGTCCGGGCTCATCGGTGTTTCCGTCACCCGCTGGTCTTCCAGATTGTTTCATTTTAATAGCAACCAGCTGATTTAAGATCTGCTCAAGGTTTTTAAGGTGTAACAGAACAGGCAGTTCAGTGGTAATTGGTTTTGTGTAAAGATCGCTCCTCAGTCTGTAGAGATCAGCTTTTTCTTTCGTATGAATCATTTTAAGGTCAAATTATAGTGAAAGGAATGCAACCATGAGCAGCGAAGCGGCGCTAGAGCTTGCTGGAGTGGCTGCTCGGTGTTAATAGCGCTGGCTTGGCTATCTGCTGCTCCTGACATGTTGTTTCCTGACAGCCGGCGTCAGCGCCAGCGTCTCTCCCGTGGTGCAGGTGCCAGTGTACAGGAACCGCTCTGCAGCTGCAAACTGCTCTCAGGTGAGATTGGCATAGGCGGTTGATTCAGGTCGAGGTATTGGTAAATCACAGGAAAGGAGGTTTCAAGGTGTGGCCGGTGGTTACTGAACCCATTTCAGAGGCAAAGGAACAACACTGTACACTGGCGTACAGCGATCTCCTCCTTGTGTACAAGCCCCTGTCTGTGCAGAGGTCCCTGGGCTTGGATGGCTCTCAGGTATGGCTTTGCCTCCGTGGATGTCACCCAAAGGACAGCGGGATGTGGGATCCTCCCTGCTCTTTCGGTGATGGAGCACTGCTAGAAACCCCTGCTGCTCACATAAAGCTCATTTTGGTGGCGTGCTCTGGTTATAGAGGTCATGAAATAATTTCCTACATGTTTTGTGCATCAAAGAGAATGTATTTTTATGCAAAACTTCTCATTTGTCCACATATATTTTTTTTGAAGCTGTTCATCTATGACTATGAAAACTTCATGTAACTTCTTTTCCAGTCTAAATTATCCTGTTCTAAAAAAGCAGCTCAGTAGTGTAGGGTCAATCGCACAGAAGCTAGGCACTTAGTCTTTAGCTGGCCAATCTTTTCATTTCTCCTCTGGATGGGTTTTCTGAATGCTACTGTCATCAGTAGCGTGGACAATAAACTGATTTCCAGAAGTCTTTGACCAGGCTCAGTCCCATGCAGTCTCAGCTTCACGTCATTCTCCTGGCACAAGGGACAGTGGGCATCAAGTGCTGCTGGGCTCATTCCTCTGTCCTCATGCCCAAGTAAGAGAGGAATAAAAGTGGAGCAATCAACTCCCAGTGCAGTCCTTGGAGATCTCGCTGCTTCCTGTGTGACTCATGGGGTTTTTCCCCTGTCTGAGTGATGCCACTTGCTGGGCTGAGATAAAGCTCCGTTCAGCGCAGTATCAGGTGCCAGTCTTGAGTCTCTGAGTCTCCTCCGTTGCTTTCCTCACTCTGCCTTTTCCTCTAGTACCTGAGGGGGATGGAAGCAGCCAGGACTCGGTAATTAAGCTCATTGAAGAATGCCCTGTTGGAGTCTCACGGCTCTGGCTGGTTGCCTACACGGCATGCTGGAATCGCTGCATGGGGATCTGTACATTATATTGCTACATCACTTTAATTATAGCCTTGTTCTCTCTTTAATATCTCAGCTGCTTTCTTTGTGTGCTGCTTGACTCTGCCGGTGATCAGCACTTCTCCTTTTCTTGTCTAATTTCACAAACTCGGTTAAAGTTGGTTTGCTGAGTCACTTTTTTTTTTTTGGTGACCCTGGGCAATGCTCTGTCCATAATTAACAAGTGAATCCTCAGCAGTAAATGCGTTGCAGGCTCACTCACCAAGAAGTGAAGCATAATCACGGAGTTGTAGAGTAGTCCTAAAACTACTTGAGCAAGTCCTGGTCCATGCAGTACTTGGGATTTAAGGTACTGTGATATACTTGGTGGGAAAGAGTCATGGCTTTCTCAGTAGGAGTGGGAAATGTTTGGGTATTAAGGCCAAGTACAAAGTAGCCAAAATACGGTGGTAGTTAGCCCTTCGCTTGAGTGTCTGAGCCTGCTTCACTTGGCAAACTAAAGTTTTGCTGTTGTATTTATAATTTATTTTTCTTAGTGGCATTAATGGATATATTTTTTTTACCTTTTGTTTAGTTTCATCTCTTCTGAATAAATGAAGAAAGTGACTATGAAAGCACAGCATCTGCCTTCTGTTTCCATCAGTGAGGAGAAGTTCATAACCAGGTAAATGATTAAAACCCACATTTAATGACAAATAATTCAAGTTAGTCCACGCTTACTCATTAACAGGGGATCCTGTAGAGAGCAGAGCCTGTGGCAGCAGCAGTTCCTACAGCTTGCTTTCTGTGAAGTGTCTACAGAGCAAAGTCGCCCTTCACATGATTTCAGAGATCAGAGCATCGCACCTTTGCGTCTGTGGATTTTGTTCATGAGGTAGAACAGCACTTTTAGAGTATAGTGAATTAAAATTTCACATTAGGGAAGAAGACCTTCCTGTCTTTGACATCTATGGGAATTGAACGCGAATTCCAGTATTTAACCTGTCTCACGCAAGCTGAGCTCGTGAGTTCTGTGCTCTAGCCGCAGGTGGCGGGGTTTCTCTGCAGAAAGACCTCTCGAGCTGCCGGCTGCATTCTGTGACGAGTGAAAGTGGTTCTTCAACCTACTTGTAAAAGGCTTGGAATGGCACTCCAACTGGGTTTTGTGGGATGCTTTTCCACAGTTAAATCTGGCTGTTGGGATTTCTTTGTAATGGTGCCATAAACCCCGAGCCTCCTGGCTTATAGTTCGTCACTTTTTTAGGGGATTAATTTTTTCCTTGTTCACCAGAGCTGGGAGAGAGAGCTCTGTTCTCACTTCACTTCCATCCCTCGTGACGTTCCTGTGGGAACACTGGGGAAGCGAACTGTAAATGCACCCAGGGATGGGGCCTAGGGTAGGATTCCTTACCCTGCGATAGGTATTTGCAGCTGAACCCTGACGCTCTCATGTGTGGCCTGAGCGGTGCTGTTGATTCTCTCTTTTTAAGGAAGGGTGTTGGAGCTTTGCCAGCAGACAGGCGATAAGTGCATCCCTCCCCTGCTCTTAAGCAGTTGTTCCCTTTACGCTGCTGCTACTTTGGGACATCCCTGCTTTTGTGTCAGAGGTAATTAATCTGCATGAACTTTCATACGCTTGGCAGACGAAAGCATTTGGAAACGTTCCAGATGAACCAGTGTCTTTGGGGTTTTTCCCCTGTATATTTGCCGGTTCAAGTGGTGAAATGGGGATCCTGGTCAAGACCCTGCTGTGTTGCAGTTGTGGTTTAAGGTACTGCTCAAGTTTCTTTGCCTTGCGAGAAAACTAACACGTGTTTAAAGAATCACTAGCGTATTCCATATGCACTCAAACTTGCTTCCCGTGCAATTTCCAGACTATCGTCCCTCAGCTGTACCTTGAGTCTGCCGTTCCGTAACTCCTCTTCCAGTTGTATCCTGCAGATCTTGCTGACGCGGTGAGCCTGCTGTCTGGGAGTTGCACAATGGCTGGATGGAAAGGCTGACCAACGCATGGGCAATGGTTTGGCTGGCTGAGCTGCTGGGTCTTTGAGCGTAACTGCCATAACCATCCACGGATAAATGCGCAGGGCTCGGGAGAACAGTACGCAGGTGAATTGTCCTGGGTTAGTGTCTGGAGCGAACGCCATCTGGGCTCTGTTGTGGTTTAGCACCGGGCCGCTTGACCTTGCTGCTCCCTTGTGTCCCGTCTCCATGACTGCAGAAAGGGGTGGATCTCCAGTGAATGGCACACTTTGGGCTTTGTCACTCAGCTGCTCCACCTTTTCCTTGGCTTTGGCTTCCATTAACGGCTGCGTTTGGCCGTTGTCACGAAGCTGTGTTCTGAGGAACAGGTTTGCAGCACACCAGAGCCGCCGTGACTGTGAGGAGATGGCCATCTGCCTCTTGGCTAGCGCTGGCCCTGGGCCTCGCTGGTGGAGATGTGTTGGGCCCAGACTCATTCTGGAGCTCGTACACTGGTGCATGTGGTACGCCTTTCTGGGGCTGAATAAAACAAAAATTTTTCTCTTCTAATGTCTCTCTGCTACACAAGGGCAGACAAGTCAGTGTGAGCTGCTGGTAAATCTCTCCCTCGGGGGTTTTTCTAATGGCTTGTGTGGTTCCTCACCGCTGGCTGCACTGCGGCAAGCCTGAACCCTGAAAGATGTATTTGTGCAAACTTCTGTGCAGCTTAATGGGAGCTTTCTCTAGACATGGGAGGAAACGGAGTAAAAATCTTCAGCACATGCTCTGAGGAACGGAATCTGCTTCGGAGGTAACACATCGCTTGATGCTTTTAGCCTCTTATTTGCCTTTGCAACCAAAATGCAAAATGCAGAGAATGCAGTTTTGGAGCCCAGCACTCTGTTGATAAAGCCACTTCAAAATAGATTTTTGGGAGCTGCAGTAAGTTAATGAAGTAAATAATTAACATCCAGAGCATTGGAAGGGAATGCAGTTCCCCTCGTTGAGGTTAGTGGCGCAGCCCTTCTCCTACCGTTGTGTGCTGATAACAGCCTGGCTTCTCTCCCCTCTCCCCGAGCAACAGGGCACGGCCGGGTCTGGTTCATGGAGGGGAGCAAGGGAGGGACAGCGTGCGGAGGAGAGCTTTCACTTGTGTGTGCCCCCTGCCCCGAACCCGTGCATGCGCACAGCGACCGGCCGCCCTGCTCCCTGCAGTTCCCCCTCCGGCGGGTCAGCTGCCCACCCTGGGGGAGGCTGTTTCTGAGCAGTGCCAAGGGGGTGCTCTCGGCAGCGGCGTGCATCCGTCCCACCTCGCGCTCTGCACTGCCCGACCTCTGCCCGCCTCGCCCCAGGGCAGGCGCTGCAGGTCTGCATCCCGCCTAGAGATGCCCCATGGTGTAATTCTGCGTAGTGCTGGTGGGATCGCTGGTGAGAACGCTGCCTTCTGTGTTTCGAGTTTACACCGTCAACTGCGCAGCCATTTAAACAGTCATCGTGGGTAAACTGAGGCACGGTCTGGTCAGAGAGAGATGCTGTGAATAATACCCATTTTGCCCCTGAAAATATCCTTCTGAACTTCTTTGCACTGACTGACAAACTGATGCTGTTCCTAGGGGAGAGATCGCTCTTAGGTTTGTCACCTCTGTTGAGGGTGCCACTGTCACAGATGATAATGGCCTGGTGTTCTGGGACATGGGTGTGTTGTGACTGATAAAGCAAAGCGAGTGTTACAAATTCTGCTGAAACCATTCAAGCCAGCGTTTCCTGTTCCCCGAGGCTGGGCTGTGAAGCCCCTCTCTAGCTGTGTCCCTCACAGGAGGAGGGGTGCAGTGTTTTCATGTATTCTGCACCTCCGCTGTCGCTGTGATGCTCTCTGTGAACTCTGGCTGTTGAAACATTTAAAAGGTAACTCTGACCGTCATTCCCATGCGTGCCTGGCTTTTCAGTGACAGTGCTGGCAGTCAGCTTCTGGTTTCGCAGTGTTCCGTTGTGCGGTTTGATTATTTTGACAAAAGCACGGGAGTAATGGACACTGTTTGGAAACAAACTCGGTGTCTTCACTCACCACTGCAGGACAGCCTGTCGAACCATTTGGATGGTTAGTATCTCCTTTGGTGCTTCAAGGCTGTCTGAGGAAGAGCACATACCTTTCCGTGCCGTTGTTTCCCATGCGTAATCATCTCTGCTGCTGGGAATTGCTTTTGTGAATTGCAATAAACAGTCTGTTTAATGGGTGTGGGTCAGAGCATTTCGTTCCTGGTGGTGCTGAAATACACCCTGTCTTTGTGCAGTCCTCCTTCACCTGCGCTGCAACTCGCTTTTTGTCCTCGTGCTCCACACGGGTTGTCACTGCCCTGGCTCTCCTCCCGAAGCAGCGCAGAGCTGGTCCTGCGCCGTACCTCGGGCAGGTTTGCTCTGCCGAGGGGTTCTGCCCGGGCAGGTGGCCGCTGGCGGTGCGGCAGTGCTGGTCAGAATCGGCACCGGCTCGGCAGTAGCGGGAAGGTGATTCTCCACAGCGATCACCCCCGGCCTGTGTTTCATGTTCAGATTTAAACACCGTTAGCGCCGGTGTGCCTCACGCTGCCTTCCTGCCTCTGCGCAGTGTTTTCACGGCAGAACGGTTTGCTGCTTTCTTTAATTGCATCGTGAATTTCTGTTTGAAATCCGGGATGATGAGCGGGTTTATAATCCCTGCCCGATGGCAGAGGTTCTCTTCACCTCCATCCTTTCTCCTCTGAGCAAAGACCTAGTGCGAGTCTGTTAGGTTTCAGGCAGAAGGAAACGGGAGTGTTTTGTCTAGGCGTACCGGAGATATTTTGAAAGAAGAAGAATACATGAAAAACCATAAAAACCCAATGGAAACCCTCATGGGGGAAAACAGATTGTAACCTAACTCCCTGGCAACATGGGAGCGGTGTTCTGATTGCTTCCCCCTCGCAGCTGTAACACAAGTGCAAGGTACAAGTTACTCTGGGGCAGTGCTATTAGCGCCACGTCAGACTGGGACTAATTAATTTCCTCCGTGCATCAGGTCTTTAAAGAACCAGCTTAGAAAGACCTTGGTATCCCGACAAAATGTTACTCCTGGGAGACAATGTGTGATCATTAACAAACCTGTACAGAGAGTCAGTGGGTAACACGGGCACTGCCACTTCGCGCCTGGGTTTTACAGGGATGGAGGTGTTTAAAAATCGTCGCTTTCATTGTGGTCTTTTGTTCCAGAGAGCAGCTCCGTTCTCTTCTGAAGACTTACAACTCTTACTATTCTGATCAGGAAAATCTGCAGCTGTCTCACGATCAGGTAAGGGTCTGTCTGAAAACAAAGAGCACCGTGGAACAGGTTTGATTTGTGATGGCATGGAGCGATAGACGTGTCGGTGGGAAAACCTCTTGGTCAGAGTCAGCCCAGTGCTGACAGGAGGTCGGGTCAGCTGCAGCTTCAGACATTTTAGAGATGCCTCGTGGATGGAGATTGCACAGCGTTCCGGGTGACCTGTTCCAGGCCTGTGTTGTCTTCAGCGATTTCAACATATTCCTGTTAATTGGGGCAGAAATCTATTATTGTTACTCTATTATTATTCGATTATTATGCAGCACTCCTCCTTTTTTCTTTTTTCCAGCGAGAAGGAAGCAAACCATTTATTGAAGGAATCTTGTCAATATTCTGGGGAGTCCGACATCCTATCCGATTAAAAATTCAAGATGAGAAGCAGATACCCTCCTTTGTAACCCTCAAATCAACCGAGAACGTGGGTTTGTTCCCTGGTAAAAGGTAACGTATGAGCTCGTGTAAGAAGGAGGCAGGCTGGTATTTCAGGACAGCTCAGGCAGGTTGCTTCACTGGCTGTGGCTGGTTCATGTCCCACGTGCCCCAAGGCTCTGGCGGTTGCTTGCACAGCAGGACTCTGCCCAGTGGAGCTGCTGTGGTCTCTCAACAGCTTCTGCTGGCCAGAGAGGTGCATCTTTGATGCAATTTTGTCTGGCTTTCAGCTGAAGAATGGTTGAGAAGGTGGAGGAGGCTGCTCTTGTCTGTACTGACTGCTCCCGTGCACGTATGGGGAAATCTATGTATAGGGAAACTTACCAAACCCCCGTGTGCACCTGGTGGCATACACACCCCCGGGAGAGCTGGTGTCCCTGCCCGTTCCACAGCAGGGAGCAGACGGGTGGCAGGTTAGTGCTAAGCGATTATTTGTCCCAGGTTACCTCCCAGGGCACTTCAGGTGTCACCCCATCGCCAGGGAGCGAACACTGGCTTTGTGCAGCCTCTGGTGTTAAAGCACCTCAGGAACACCCCCAGGTCAGCTGCTCCTCCGGGCTCTGCCTATGACATGCCCTGCGTGAGGGCACTGTGCTGCTCTGAGCCCGGCTGGGTTTGTCTTAAACGATTGAGGGGGGTGCTCAGAGTGGCTCCTCCGTGTGCTTTGAACACTGTTTCCTGCGCCTTGGCTGGTGAGTTCGGGGTGGCATCCCACAGCTGAAGCTGAGTCATGTGTGCTAAGGAGGGGACAATATTCACCCTGGATGATTCCCGGATCAATTCGGTAGTTAAGAGCTCATTTTCTTAACTATCCATTGTCTTTGATTGCACGTGGTAGATGTTTGAGTCGTGGATTTCCTGCTAGCATCCAGCGTAGCTGCATAGCTCCAGTGGAGTCCCTGTCTCTCGGTGAGATTAAGGAATGTCACCTGGCCAGGAGGAACCAGCAGAGGACCCGAGTCTGAGACAAATCAGGATCTCTGTGTATCTGGACCGGGTCTGCTGGTACGGGACCAATATGGTCCAGTCTGGCAGGTCAAGTTTAGCTTTGCCTTTCATTTTTTTTTAAAAACATATGATCGGTGTAGATTTGAATCTTGAAAGTAAAAATTCATGATCACAGAAATGGGGAGCTGCCCTGACACGCTTTACGGTATGCCGAGCAGCTTGGCTGTTTGATCTTTAATAACTTCTTAAACGTGTGGAACAAAACTGAGACAGTTGTTTGGCATGTTCATTGGAGTTGGTTGAATGTTGTTTTGTGTATATATGTAGGAAATGAATTTTTAATATTTTCCTACAAATTGGTTTATTCTTAGAGCAGCAACAGGCCAAAGGCTTACTGCTAGAGAGTTTACGCAGTGAATTATGAAATATTGGCATAAAGAAATGTGGGGGTTCAAACAGGCTGGACTGAGTGTGCTGCTCTCGTACAGAACTGGTTTGGACACCGCGAGGGGCTGGGATGGGAATTTAATCCTTGAGACAGACGCGATGTGTCCTGTCACCATTTAAACTGTAATACGTGGGGATTTTCTGTGTGCCCGCCTGGGATTGATGCCAGGCATTGCTGTAAAATGGATAAAGAGTTACCACAAGTAATTTCAGGGACATCATGATCGGTGTTCAACAGGTTCCAGACAGGACTGCGCTACACCCGCGATCCCTAGTCACGCCACGCTTGACTGAGCAGTTTCATGGTGATAAAATCCCTGGCTTCCTGTACCACACTGCAGGCTGTGGGCATGTTCTGTAAAGCTTCGAACAGGGATAGGAATGTCCTACATGACGTCTGGCTACAGAATAGATTAAATTAACGAAGTTAATGAGGAATAATCGATGTAACTATGTTTGGTGTTTCAGGGGAATGACGCGCTGGGGAGAATTTGACGATCTGCATCACATTAGCAGGGAGACATTGAAATCTACTGAAGAAAAGCAGAACCTTGAGAAAAGTTAGTGTCGGTGCTTTTACATTCACTAAAAATTCTTTATTCTGTGACTGTGCACATATTAACTTGACATGTTTGGCCTTCCCTGGCAGTAAAGGGGAATCTTCCGCTGTTAAACGTCTCTTGATGCTAGTGAAACCCTCGGGGATGGCTGCTCAGTGAAACCATGGCTGAGCAGATAACTCTTCCCCAAGAAGAGAACAAAAGAGCAAACTGTGGCTGCTGCAGACAGCCCGCTGCTTTTTGGCGTACGTTCCTCTCCCACTCAGCGCGGCCACCTGAAAAATAACGAAAAAAAAAATCCCTCCACCAAGAACCTTCTTGCTGTGGTGGTGCTGGCAGGGAGAGCGGAGCAGCTGTGCAATATGCTGATGCGGTTTCATTTGGTCCAGGTTACGCGTGTTACGAAAGCTGCACTCTGAAGTCCAAGAGCGAGCAGGAACATGAGTGCGCTACCCTGCCCCGGGCTGTCGGCAACGCTGCCGCTGCGCAGAAGAGGACCAAGCTCCCCATGATCGCGAGGACAGAAGTAGAAACTCACAGGTTCTCAATTAACGGCCATTTCTACAACTACGAGGTAGGAATGTTGGTGCTTGTCTTTCACCGCCTGCGCTGGGCAGTGGGACGTACAGAAGTGTCCAGCCAGCTTCTGGACCCCGAGTACAGGAATCCTCACGTTCGTGCCCTTTTGCTGCTGTTTTGTGTTCCTAGACATCAGTTTTCACGCCAGCTTTTGGATCAGAAACCAAAATAAGAATAAACAGCCAGATGAGAACAAGACAAGTAATAGAACAGTTGCTTCGAAAGTTCAAGGTAACTCTGCGTGTTACAGAAGTGCAGCCGTGTTGTACGAATGTCAGAGTGTGTCACACCAGCGCTGTGTTGAGGGAAGGAAATAACTGGGAGGGGACAGTGCATGGGACAGAGCATGGAAAAACCCACCGGGGATGGTTTTAAGGAATGGGTTGGGTTTATTCTACAACTGTTTCGCGGTTGTTTGAGTCTAAAAAGGCGTATCAGGTGTGTAATTCACAGTGAACGAGGAACTACAGAATCCCTTCGGTATAAACTCACACACAGGAGGAGAGCACGCTGCTGCACCGTCAGCGTTCCCCTTGGGAGGAAGGATGTTTGGATGCACGTGGCCGTGCTTCCCTCTAGTGACAGCCCTCATAACTGTGTCTGCTTGAGACACGAGGGAATTCTCTTTAACCCGAGTGACTGGGGTATGCATTCTGTTAGATCCAGGTACACAGAAAGCTCCAGAAAGTCAGAATTAAAAATAGTTCTCAAGAGCAGTGCCATACTGTCTGAAATTACTTTTTTTTTCCCCCTGGAGTTTGTTTCATATTGCCTTCCATTAACATGATTGTACCTGGTCAGAAACACGTTTACCCCTAGTGCTGTGTGTTTTTCCAGTGCTTTATTCTAGGTAGCTGCTCAGTGTAGGATTTTTGGTAATTCTCCATTTAGCTTGTCTAGAGACTCTGCCCCTGCAGAATGACTTCATGTGGTAGGTAGGACTTGGTAGTGAAGCACTAAAAGGAGAACTCGGCTTCTATGAATAATAACGTAACGAATGGGATTGCTGAGCAGGCTGTAAAGTTGTGGAGAGTAAGCTGACAAATAACTGTTCAAAAGGACTGCTGTTACCCAAGAGCGGCTGTGCAGGCAGATGGACAGGGAGGGATCACAAGGTTTCACCCTGGCGCTAGGACTCTGTTAAATCTGATGGTCACCTGGGAAGACAGGTGTCTGAAGCAGGGAAACACGACTGGGAGGATGCGGTGTTGTCTAAGGCAGCGTGTTACTGATCTACCAACGGGGAGGGAGGGGGACAGAGCATGCAGAGCTTTGCGTCTCGCCCAAATCCAGTGTCTGTTAACTTTTCCACTGACAGTACCCCAGTCCCAGGCTTTGGTTTAAATATCTGAGTGGAAAAGCACCGAGAACGTCTGATGACAATGAAATGCTAGGGGAGTGTATCCGTCAGCCTGAACAGGCTTCTTTGTTTTGTGTTTAACAGATAGAGAACAGCCCCCATGAATTTGCACTGTATATTATCCACGCGTCCGGAGGTAAGCCAGACATCGCTGCTTTTCTGGAGACCCCTTAGAGGTGTGGTGGTGAGGAAACCTGAGTAACTGTGTTCTGGGTGCTTCCAGAGCGCTGCGAGTGTGGCTGGCTCAGCTCAGCAGGCCCGAGTTTCTCCTGTATTTGAAGCTGTTTGAGATGCTCTAACTGCTGTTCCACCCAGCCACGCTGCGGCCACGGGCTCCAGCTGGTACCATGATGGGATATCTTAATTGACAGTTTGGGCTGACACCTAGTTAAAAGTACTCAATTTCTAGTGGAAAATGTTTGCGTACACAACATAGTCTATTCTATCGCTTCAGGAAAAAGGCAACTTTATTAAACGCAATACTGGAAAGAATGGGAGAGAGAACTGATGGGCACGGACCTTACGTGTCCAAATATGCAGCTGGAGTGATGTTGGAAGATGGTGAAGCAGATGTTGTTCTAGGGAGTTAGGGTCCAGCTGACGGCCTGGGATCAGCCTGTTGCTGATCTGTCACAGTGCACGGCGTAAGTTAGGTGCCACATCCTCCTGCAAACGTGTTAGAGACTTGTTAGTGACCCAGTAATGGCACGTCAGTCAAACAGAGGATCTGTGTCCATAAAGACTGCTGGTTGCACGAGGCACTGTTAGAGGCTCTGTGCATCACGACATTTCTTCTAAAACCCAGAAAAGAAGCAGCTGAGGAGCGGAGATGTTCCCTTACTGCACAGGCTCTTGCAGGGGCCCTCGGAGAAGATAGCCAAGTTTTTCCTCATGGACAGGGACGTGGAAGAGATCAGCAGTGATGTACGTGTATCATCAATTCTAATATTTCACTGTATTCTTCCCAATTAGCATACTTGCTAACGCGCATTTCCTGCCTCCTCGGTAGGTTGCTCAGTATATTCAGTTTCATCTTCCCTTTTTGGAATCAATTCTGCACAGAATAAATGAAGAAGAAGAACAGGAGATTCAACAGACAATTGCAAGGTAAATATAAGTAAAAGTCGTGGTGGCACTTTGTCTGGGAGAATATTTACACTTCTGGAGGTGAATGCATCTACGTAGCAGAGCGTGGTTAGAACGCGGCACTGGGACTAGGCGAGTGGAGCTGGGTGGGATTTGTAATCCTTTATTTGAATCAAAGTGGCAGGGAAATGTAAAGAAAAAAATAAATAGCCATTGCTATCAGAAAAGCTTTCATTATAGTATTTTTCAGCCATTCAACTGGCATGTTACAATGTGGGTTGAATTTTTGCCGTGTTCTGTTACTGTAAATGCATTCCCTCTCTCTCTTTGTCTCAGGTACCTTAAAGAGAAGAGTATGATCTGCCAGCACCTCCACAGTCGAACTGTTAGAAAGACGGAGACCACGGTTTGATGTGACCGGCCCGTTGCGAACACCCCACGGCCTGCCTTTGCCGAAGGGAAGGCAGCGCTGTGCTGGGATGTGCTGTGGCCGGGGAGCACTGAAAGCACAGGGCTGCAGAGCGCTGAGGCTTCTCTTGATAATGATGCCACCAAACCCGAACCTGCTCCGCTGCTGCTCTGGAACACAAGTTGGGAACCACTAAGATGATGCACTAAATCCCCTCAAAAGACAGATGCTGAATCTAGCTTGAAACTTCAGAGAGGGGAAAATGATGTGAAAAGCACAAGGCTTTAAAACCTACTGATGTCCAAACCAAAGTCCAGCATATAAGAAAAATATTGCAATAAGCAATGTGTTAATCATACAGAAAATATGAGAATTATGTACATGGTTTTCCTTGTATTAGAGAAGTGTTGAATTATATTAGGAGGAAGCTTTCCAGCAGAGGTAAGAGGCAAAGGGTATTTATGTATCTGAGATTGCAGTTAGGCTTTCCACTTCCCTTAAAATACAGCTGTGCAAGAGAGACCCGAAATCCCACTGCCTGCACATCGGTAGGTGCCTAACTTGCTTCAGCTCGGAGCTACACTTTGAAAAATACAAACGGAAACCCTCCCACTTCCTACTCAGCCCCTAAATGTAAGAGGGATTTTATCTCTGCAGTGTCTCTTGAGCTGCAAAGTACTCTCACTAAATAACTGTTGCATCTGCTCGGTGGGGCCCTGGAGGGCACCTCGATGGTTTTTTTTTTTGTTGTTGTGATTGAAACAGATGATTCCCTGTTGCTTCCTGTGTTTAATATTTGGAGGTGGAAATGAGAAGTGTTGAGTGAGAGAGGCTGAACATCGCAGCCGTGACGGGGTCAGGGTGGCCTCCTGCCCGCAGATGAAGTGTTTGCACAGCACAGTGTGCAGGAGCCAGCTATCGAGTCCTGTCCGGTCGAGTCATGCTGAACAGTAAAGCTCAAATTGCAGAGATGTAAATAAAATCCGATTTGTGCACAATGAATTGCCCTCCTGTACTAGTCTGTCCCTTCTACACAGTATCTGTGGTTTCCCTGAGCTACCTTTGGCTTATGCCGATACCGAGGGAAACCCTGAGAGGGAGGGAATCAATGTGCAGAAAATGTTGCCTAGAAATCATGTGGAATAAATCAAATGTGAATAACTTTATGCTGCTTGAGATGACGTTACTTGGATGGCAATTTAAAAATGAAAAGTCAGTGTGCTAATGGAAACTATTGTGCTTGGGGCAAGGGGCCCGTTTTAATGTGCGGTCTGTTGTCACCCTGTCCAGGAAAATAACTCGGGGCAGGGGAGCACAGAGAGGAGAGAGAAAAATAATTCAGCAGTCAAGATGCATGCTGTTAAATAACGGCTGCCTTAGAGGTGCAGGTGTAAGTCCCTTGAAGCAACTGAAGTGTGCACACAAGCATCACTGAATCTCCTCGGGGACCCGTTCAAATACCTGCTTTGGGAGGCAGGAAACTCGCCCTGAGCTGTCTCTGGTTATACCTGCGAGGAGAGGGCACATTTCCAGGAAGTCTAAAGCAGCCCACAGTCAGGCGGTTGCAGCCGTGGCATGTGTGTGGGTCACCCCCCTGCAGCAGGTACGTTTCAAGCACCGGCTGTGGCTCTGTTGAAGGGATGTGGGAAGGGGGCTCTGGTCGGAAGAGGAGCAGAGCGTTTGTCTGGAGCTGTGGCTTTGCTCTGCTTCAGCCACAAGGAACAAACCGGAACCACTTTGCAAAGCACCATTTCAAGCAGTTCTCCAAATCCCAGTGTATGTACACAATTCCTAAACTGAGCCGGTTTTGCCATCATCTGATGTTAAATAGTTGAATCCTTTTTATTTCACCTGCCCTGCTGAATGGGGACTAAAAGGTGCTGAAAAAACATCTGCGGAACATGATTACCTATTGTCTGCTGGGCTCTAAGCACTAGCGGAACAAAGCTGCGACTTTGCTGCAATGTTCGTTCTCTGGTCATTTAAATGAATTGTTTCTGGCAAATACAGACAAGAAGAAGAGTTTATTCCAGAGCATTATTGGATATCCTAGGTAACACAGCAATGAAAAACAGGTGACAGAGAAAATGCGGCTTGCTTTTGAATTTGAAGCCTAAGACATTAACCATAAAGACAGTAATCAGAGTATAAATCTTACCTGGTTTTGTACTACCAAGCTACCCCATGAAAAAAAATCCAAAATCATCACTGGATTTTTTTTTTTCTAAAAGAAAAAAAAAAGCTGAAAACCCAAACCACCCCCCAAATTCCAGAATACTGATCCTTACGAGAGGTGAGGAAAATGAACCGACGGTGTGCGTGTTGCATGGCTCATTCTTCTGGTTTAGCTGTTATTTTTCTGCTTATTCCCCTAGTGTGCAAGCACGGCGTTAGACTGCAGTTAGCAGCCCGCCATTGGTGACTCAGCTTGTGATTTGTTGTGACCGCGTTGTTATCCGTGCAACTCCTCAACGAGGGGTTTTCCTGTAGTGAAACTGTGCGGCTGCGTAATCGTACCTATGTCGTATGTCAAATTTGTCCTCGTAGAACGAGACAGGTTTGGTACCTGGGTATCTCTTCCATCGAGACAAAGATTTCCAGAATTTTTTTTTCTTTTAATACTGTTTTTATTTGATTTATAACATACCTTCTGATACATTTTTATGTGAAAAGAAAGTGAAAACCCAACTGCTGCTTGTATGTCAGGCCCCCTTGAGTGTCGATGTAGCAGCCTTCCAGTGCTTTCTCCAAACACTCATCTGCTGAGCAAGGATTTTGGCATTTCACCCCTGTCCTTTCCATGCATTTTGCTCATCTTAATTCTTCCTTGCCCTCTTCAGCTTGCCCGAGAGAATCTTTTTCTCTCAAAGGCAACTTTACAACAGCCCGTGTTAGTGAGTGAATGTGTTCTCTGTCAATGACACTGCTATAAAAATGCAAAAATAATTACTTGGTGATTGAAAAATAATTTAGAAGTGGTTACAGGGAGAATTTTTAAAATTTTATCTCATTTGCATTATGCTTTATAGGCCTAACATTGAAAACGCTTTTCTTTGCCTGTTACTGTTTGGTGTCAGTAAAACAGTATTCCATAACTTAAGGTGCTGGCCACATCTAAACCCTGATTTTCTATTTATTTAACTGATTCTTTCGGTAGGTTTGTCCCAAGCAATGCACTCTCTCTCTGGACTTAAACTGGGTTTGCATTGCTTGTTTTAGTTTAAATTTTACATATCCTTGATCATTTTGAATCAAAGCGATAGGAGCCAGATATGAAGGTTGTGTACGGGTTTCTTCCCACCCGAATAAAACCAAAACACACGTCTGATATTAGGGTAAGCCGAGCTCTGTGGGCAGACCAGCCCTACAGTTCCACAGCCCAGCAGACTCTGCGGGAATTTGATGGTTTGTTCTGAGGCACCTCTTTTATCTTATTCACAGCGGCAGAACGATAGCTGTCGTAAAATGTCGTGACTTCATTAGTTCTGTGAGTGAAGAGCCACGACGTAGCTTTCTCCACTGAGACAAATCATACGTTCCTATTCCTACTTCATGAGCGTTTAGAAAAGAAATGCTCACTGTTAAGTGTGTGTGACCGTTACCATTCAGCAAACATTTTCCAACGCGCTGTGCAAGTTTTTATTCTGTCAACATTTTTTCACTTCTCTTGATAAGTTCTGGACCCTGAAAAAAAGCAAAACGTGAGTGAGAGAAATCAGGACGACGCTGTACTTGTGAACAACTTACCAGGGTATGGCAGCAGTAAGTCATGTTTTATGGTCTTTGCAAGCTGCGTACAGACACTGTACACGCAGAGTGCATACACAGAAATCACTCTGTTTAAGGAACGTTTTGCTTTTACTTTTCAGCTCAGATGGCCTTAGAAGATTTGGTGTTTGTCAGAAAAGTGCTGGAGTACAATCCTGTTAGGAAGAGTTAGAACGGTTCTGTGCAGTTGTGCTGTTTGGGGGGATTCTGAGGTGGAAATTTCCTCTTAATAGAGGAGAGAAATTTCCGTGTTTTGTCATATAGAGCAAAGCAGGCAAAGACTGGGGAAAAGAGAGCAAGGCGCAAGGGTCATGAATGGTTTGTTAAAGTTCAGTAAGGAATATATCCGAGATGAGAAGTCGGCGAAAGCAGATTCACCGGAGGGTAGAGAGGAGCCAAAGTAGCTCTGCAGGATGGAGTTCAGTGAGCCAAAGTAAGATAGGAAAGAAAAGAAGCATACAGAGGTGGGTGAAATCATTTGACCTACAATTTGGAACTTCCTTTGTCTCCTTAGTGCAGAGGAACTTTTAAAGAGAAAGTGGGTTAAGAACTGTCAGCCAGGGAAAGACCTTTGCTCCTGTCCTTCAACAGGACAAGTCCTGGTGACTCCCTGGCAGCAACAGATGTAGCTGAGCTCTGTAAGTTGCTGCATTAAACACAAGACTCATTAGATAAGTTCGCTAGTGATCGTTCCACTGGTACACACATCTACCTGCGCAGGAAATAATGGTTTTTGGAAATACAGCTGCAGGAATCCTGGCTGGCTGGGCTTTGCTGCTGTGCCTTGATGGAGCGCTTTTGTGCATGCTCCGTATTTCCCTTTTGATTCAGAACGCCCGGGTGAAAGCAGACACGATACCTCTCTCACGAAACACGCCTCGCGGTTTTCCTCCTTGCAGCACTGTTCCCTCATGGCGGTGAAGGCCGCGGTGACAGAGGCCAGCTGTTCCTGTGTGATCAGGGGCTTGTACTTGATGAGGTTGATGAGCATTCTGCAGGGAAAGCAAAGCAAGCCCTGTGAGGTGAGGACACAGCTCCCAAAGCACTTCTCTAGCGCCAGCCCTGCACCGTCCCTGTTTTGTTCCTGCGCGCTTCCCCTCGGCAGCTGCTTCGTTTTTATTCACCACCCAGTTAGCTGTTCGCAGCAGAGAGCAAAGATGGGCCCCGCTCCCCTGGGAAATAAAATAACAGCACTCATTTTGGAATTGCTCCACCACGAATAAACCACGCGGATGGTTTGAGTGATGCACCACTCCGGAGGGTCCTGGACAGCGTGGGCTCCCCACAGCACCAGCTGAGCCAAGGAGCTCTGGTTCTAACTGCAGCAACCGGGGGCAGGTCCAGCACGCGAGCTTTCTCTGACCAAGGCAACCAAACACCAGAGCCTCTCGGAGAGCAAAGAGCAGCTGGGAAGAGGGGCTGAGGGGGGTCTGGCTGCTTTTCCACGGCGTATTGCAGAACAGGAAGGCCAGACAGAGCGGAGGAGGGAAAGGTGAGCAGTGCCGGGATAGGAATAAGAAACAAAGGGGTGACTGTAAAACGGGTGTGTCTTACTCCTGCTTCTTGTGCTGTAACTTGTCCTCTTCAGTCGTACACAAGTCTTCGTGGAAAGTGAACAGACCAGGGGTCAAGGATAAGGGCACATAATTCTCATCGATTTCTAGTTTGCCCATGCATGGCCTCCGAAGAGCGTAGGAGCTGCTACAGCAGTGGCAAACGCCTGGGTTTATGGGGTTGGCCAGGTGTCTTCTGCATATTTCTCCAAGCACGAGATCCAGCTTTACCAAAAGAGGTGAAAAAAACAGTTTTACGTTGTTGTTTCATTTTCAAAAATCCCTGTTACACGTGCTGCTCTTAGTAACGTTATAAAAACTAACTGAGAATTTAAATTACACCTTGTATGTGAGGTAGATAACAGTTGATTTTCTACTGAATGCTGGCTGTTGTCAGTGCAAAAATGGCTCAGACTTTTCAGAATAAATACATATATGCAGTTTTAGGGACTATCATTTGCACATAGAATGATGTGATTTCTTCATAAAACCACTTTCACCAGGAGGGTTTCTGTGGTATGTTTGGCTGTTCTTGTAGCTGTGGTGTTCTACAAATGGGTGCTGGAGGACAGGCTGAAGCTTTTTAAGTACTTTGGCTTATGGGCCTGGAGAATTCCTAGGGGAGAGCTATACAAAATCTTTTTCACAGAGCAGTACAGCTTCAGGCACCTAGAAAGGATGAACTCAAGAGCTGGTTAGCGTCGGAAGGAGCAGGGTCAGAGGGCCTGTGCTGCCTGGTAACTGCCCAGCACCAGCCTGACGAGTTCCTGTTCCCTGTGCAGTCTCATTCAGGCATTAACTGCCACGATGCTGAGTTGTGCTTGCTTCAGGCATGTGGCTGGAAGTACAGCCTCAGGCTCAGAACTTTTTTCTCATTTATCCTTACTCCAAGCTCTCGGACCCTGCTGGCAGCAGAATTTGTGGCAGAGTTTCAAGAAGTAGGACCAAGCTAAGCAATAAAAATACTCACGTTTTCCTCAGCGCAAGGCAGTAGCTTGTCCTGGCTTAACTGGCAGCACTTGGAGCCGATGGTAGTCATTTGCTTGGTGAATTTTATCAGCTCTGCAGATGTTAGCTGAGGCATCTTCTTGGTGAAGCTCATGAGAAGCCTGAAATGATAATTTCCTTGATATTGGTGTTTTTGTTCCACCAGGCAGCAGTGAGCAAGCTGCCGCCTTTGCACGTGTAAAGCTCCAGCCAAACCCCAGAGCACACTGTTAGTGCAAGGGCAGGACAAAGGCTGCTGTTTACAAACTCAGGCGAGTGGAAGCCTGCTCCCTTTGAGCTCATTCCCTTTTCTGACCAGTCTCTTACCAGGTTAAATGAACAAAATTAACTAGAACATTGCCAGTTATATGTTGGTGGGCCCTCCTACTAAATGGTATGTATGTTTTTTCCCCACATTATTCATTTCCCTGGGAGTGTAGGGAGCTTGTCTAAGAGCAAACCAGAACATGGTCTTGAAAAAGATTTAAAAAAAATAATAATCCTAGAAGCTGTGAATATATTAGTCCAAGCATTGGAGTGGTGTCTTTGAGCCTAGCTTTTTTGACATCTATGGCTTTATTACGCCCAGCTGGTACACGAGGAATGCAAGCATATAAAAAAGTAATACTCGTTTTGGAAATAGTAATCTCCTTTCTCCTTGTAAATGTCACAGCTCGTCTTCATCACACTTTCAGTTTCATAAATATGCTTCTTCAGTTCTTCCTCCTGAAAAAGAAATTAATTTGAGGAGTCATTGTATCGGGGAATGCCCAGGGTCCTATTGCCTCACGGTAGGGCCTGGATGTCCATAGCTGCCTGCCACCCATTTGAAATTCCATTAGAAATCCTTCATCTGTCTGAAATGTCCAAACTGCCTGAATGTGACACATGTTCACCTTCAATCACCTTGAGATGTTTCATTTTGTGTAACCCATGGAAGGCTAGGCCTGAGACACAGGGCAGCTCCTCACTCCAGATATTTACAGCCCAACGTCTTTATCTGAGACAATACCCTTAGTGCCTTTTACATTTGCAGTCGGGCAGTCGGCACTGCTAGGGTGCCCCGAAGAGAGCAGGGCTCACAGAAATGTTAGCTCTATCCCTTTGCCCGACACCTCTGTCTATCCATGTTAAATTGCTTCACAACCAAAGACTGCAAAGGCTCTGAGCTGCAGGTGCCCGCCCTGGAACCGGAGTGGGGATGTTCCCTGTTTAGCCAGGACCAGTCGTGAGGTCCTGAGCTTGACTCCATCAGTGTGGTGTGTGAAGCGTGGTGACACCCACCCCTCTCCTGCAGCAGTCCTCTGGAGAACTGGTTTTGCAGCACTCTTTCAGCAGGTCCTCGTATCCTTTACCAATTCTTAAAAGCATTTGAGCAGAAAATTCAGGGTGCCTCCTGGAATATTCATACAGAAACCTGCAATACGTGGGGTATCAGGAATTAGAGGTAAGCCAAAGCAACTGCCCTCAAGAGGTTGGGGACGGTGGGGATGGCAGGAGTGCTTTTGGGATGGTTTCGTCTGACTTCTCCTGAAACAGGGAGAATTTCACAGCTTCTCAGCCCGGGCCTGAACCTGACCCAAGCGTGGCTGACGGAGCACAGCATTGCCTGAGCAAGTCCTGTGCATGTAACAGTCCCAGCGTAGCGTTAGCTTGGGTCAAGCACAGCTTGGAGCTCTGTGGGGCCTGCGGTTTTACTCGTTTTTCATCCTGCCTGAGCGGTAACTAGCTCCCAGTAACAGACCCATTTCTCAGCAGACGCTGAAAAGATTAGCTCTACTGAAGCAGCCACCCGCCACAGCAGTGCCCAGTTGATGAGCTGCATTTTTCACAAGAGGAAGTGATGGGTGTTATTTGAAGTAAGTGGATTCTCTGTCTTTGGGACTCCCTGCTGTTTCTGTTGCAGCCTGTGGCATTTTTGCCCAAGTTTACTACAGGTAGGATCAGGGGTTCATTGCACAGAGGAACATGGCTAGAACAAAACCAGACCCATGCTGTTTGAATCAAGACATGAGGCTGACTAAAAGAAGTGTTTGAATTTCCACTGTAGAGCGGATCAGAGCTATATTTTGAGCCTGAGATCAGAACTGATAGCACCTACATTTCACATGCATTTCTTCAGTTTTTGTCTCTGAAATGACAATTGTGCCCTGGTTCTGCGTTTGTTCCCTTTCCATACCTTTGAGGGTTGAGTGGTGTTTTACTAAGATCAATCTCGTGCTTACGTGCTCACAGAGCAGATGAATCTGAGGCTTTGATGTCCAAACTTTAACGACCCAAGTAGTGAAACAGCAACACTGAAGAGTAGAGGAAGACCCACGATACCTGGCTAAGTGTGCGTCTTTTTCCTGGGCAAAACGTTCACATATTCCTTTGTCTTCTATAAACTCTCTGATGTGGGGAGACAAGTCTGCAGGTTTGTCGTCATTTTCTGCATTAACTATGCATTCACTTCTCTGTAACAGGGGCTTTTCACAGCACTTCTTAATTTTACTCGATAAGACGTCTTGGTTGGTGCAGACATAGTGTAGAATCTCTTCCTGTAACACGAAACAAAAAAAAGGAAGGAAGGAAATTTAACCAGATTTTGGTCTTTTTTTTGTTTTTGAAACAGTGTTTTTGTCTCCACAATACAGACAGAGGAGGTGACTCCCAGAAAGAAGAGGTGGCTGGCTAAAGCCGTGTAGCAGAGCAAGGAAGAAGACTAACGTCCTGTTGATCTGTTTGCTGCGGTCCCTTGCTCGCCATTTGACAGGTGCTAGGCGACCACCTAACCCGAGAAGTTACCTGTCTAGCTAAACACCATGGACAAGCAGTGAGAGAAATGCATTTGGTGTGTTAGAAGGTAGAGAACAGAGGACAGGTAGATATTGTTTTACCAAAAGTTACACTGAAAATGCACGGCACAGCTAGCAGCTGCAGCCAAATCTGTTGAAGCAGGGCTAGGTCAATTTAGTCACAAAGGAAGAAAAGCAAAATTCTCAAAACATGGAAAAAAATGCATGTAATTTCTGCAAACGTAAATATTAAATGAGCTTTACCCTGTCATGCATACAGTCCAGCATATCTCCACGACAGCAGTCCTTGTGCATGTTAGCAATATCCGTCACAAGTTTGTTAACGGTAACAAAATCAGCTTTCGGGAATTTTTGGCTTATCTGAGCAAGTTTCCTACAATGAAGAAAAATAGGTGTTGCCTACATTCACACTGTGACACTATGGTAGCCACCATCATTTTTCTGGGGGGCAGGGAGGTATCCAAAGTGCTCACGAACGGTTTCTCCCTGATCCCACTGAAGTTAAATAAATGTCCCTTGAAGCCAATAGCTGAGTTTTTCTGAGTTATCTAAGGATCCTAGGTAAATGTGCATGTGAGATGATGGAAAGGAATGTGGTAGGGGAACGTGAAATTACAGGAGCAACCTTGTGTCAGAAAGGGTTAGGGAAGTATTCAAAGGAACAGCCCTGAATGACCTTTACACCTCAGCACTGTGGCTGTTCTGCAGCCAAAGCAAACAAAATGAAGCCGCCTTTGATAAATGTGGGGAAGACTTACAGAGCCTTTAAGGTCCTTTCTCCAAACTTTTTCAAGATTCCACATGTGTGTTCCTGCCTCAGGCCATCTTCTTTTACTGGCTTCACCACCTTGGGTGCCTGGTGGGAAGAAGATGCAGACCGTAAAAGTGGAGGAAGAGGCAACACCTTCTGGTAAAACTACTGTGAGGACTTTTTTTAAACAGGAATTTTTCCACAGTGAAAAAAATTGCTGTCCAGGCTGTAATATGAACTAGCTGTTGTGCTTGCTAGTCAGTACCAGTATTTATTAAGTCAGTGTTCTTCAAAAAGAAACCAGCACCCTTTTAGACAATAGCTTTAAGCACAGGGGAAGAAATCATCCTCTGGGAGCTACATGACTTTGCGTTACTACAAGCTCATGTTAAACTATGCTGTCACTGTTCAGCAAGAAGAGGTTCCCACTGCTGCTTGTTTTCCACCATTACAGGTAGTTTGCTTTGAATTCTGACACTGGTTACGTGTGGGGTATATCTCTGCACTGCAAGCACTCAGCTGAGCAGGAGATGGGGCCATCAACAGGAAAAAAAATATAATAAAACCAGGTCTCTGCACCATGCATAGCGCCATGTCCTCTCTTAGCATCCTTACAGCAAACGCTGTGCCGGCAGCAGGGGCGGGCTAGGCAATGATGCTGTTGCAGGGTGTGGGGACAGCCTTGGGCTCCCTGTAAAGCTGCACTGCCCAACACCCCCAGGTCAGCCATGCCCATTTAGGGGTTCAGGCTCTAATTCAAGAGAGCATGGAAGCCTGATTTCAGCCTGTCCTTAACAAGCTGAATTCTAATATCAGGTTGAGACGGTGAAGAAGAAATGGCTGGTACTGCTGCTTCAGGATGTGTCTAGCTATAGGAAGCTCCCTGGTTGCACATTATTAAACTAAAACCCTGCGGTGGAATACCTGTCTCTGAAAGCATTCCTCCAGGTTATGGGTGGGGTCTTCAGCGCTTCCGCAGCAGTTCTTCATCATCTCATCATAACGGATAGCGACAGAAAGGATTGTTGGGGCATAGAGAAAAGGGTGCCTTCTGGATACCTCATAAATAAAACTAAAAGCAAGAGAGAGATGGTTTGGGTTTTGGAGCAAACCCTTACATGCAGAGGGCAGCAGTGTTATAACTGTCACTACATTAAAACGATAGCTACTA